>CM072699.1:2444379-2523313 GCA_036884735.1 Huso huso | reverse complement strand
TCCCACGCAACCCACCACTCCGCCACCCACTGGCTCCCGATCGCCGCATCCAGTTCAAGACTCTTGTACTCGCCACAGATGCCTTGAGCAGACTGCACCAGCTACCTCCAGACCCTCATCTCCCTTACACCCCCACTCTCACCTCTCCGCCTCCGCCTTGCACTAGAAGATTGGCTTCAACCTCCTCTACGCAGCAGAGCAAAGTAGCCAAGACTGAAAGTATGGTGCTGTGAAGGTGAGTACTTTTAGTAGATTATATTTTAACAGTAGTTGCACGTAGTCTATACAGTACAAATACAAAGCAAACATCGACACAACCTACAGAAACACACACTGTGCACAACAACTGCACAAAGTGTTTCATGTTACAAAAAAGTGCAAACAGAAACAAACAGAAACACAACAGCTGTATTGTTGGTTTCTCAGCTTCTTGTAATAACTTGTTACTTCCTAGCTGCGGTGCAGAAGGCTGTCTGTCAAGGAAATACCAAAAAAAAAAAAAAAAAAAAAGCTTACTGTGTTGAGAATACCTCGTTTAAATATGGATGCTTGTTTTCACTGCATTGCCTCATGTACAGCTAACCATAGATATTCTATTTATTTCTATTCTTTTAAATAGAATATCTTTGAGCTAACTGTAGGAAGATTTCTGGGTATGCGACAAAGGTCAAACGGCATTCAAACATTGAAACTCAAGACACTACTGAAACCATCTTTAAAAACGTAGCAATGTTCTAAAAAGTTTTGGCTGCAAAGCGAAGCAGACAAAAAAAATTTTTTTGAAAACAATTTTAACAAATTCAGCGACATTTTTTGTAAACAAGTTTTGTAAACCTTTTAAAATGTTGACATACTCTTGAAAAGGAACGTGCAATTTCCATATTTTGCTGCCTTTAAATCAATAAATCGTATACACGGGAGGCAACCCTAAAATTTCTAATACTACAGAAAAAAAATGATGGCGTTTAAAACCAGATACCTTCAAATTATTAGTAAATTGTAACATCATGTATGCCACTAACTCAAAAGAGCCAACAGTGAGAGACCCTGAATGCAGCAAGATGCACCTGAATCCTCATGCAGGTACAGTACGAGCACGTGAAGGTCTTTCTATGGAATGGGTTAAACAGGCTTGTGATAATAACAGGTGAAGAGTTTGCTGAAGCATTACTGTGTTTATTACACTGTGTATGTACAGTAACACAGTTGTTTAGTGTTCAGATAGTTTTGTCATTTTACCTTTAGGTCAGTATTCAATGTTTTACAGTAACTCTCTAATCCGGCACCACTTTTCCAGTCCCAGCGTGCTCCGGATTGGACAGGGTTTTAAAGTAATCTAACTAATATGCTCCTCTTTCTTTCAACCACACTGTGATTTCACTTAATCTAGAATGACAATGTCACAGCTGGGAGTCACTCACCTGCTAGACTGCATTCTGAATGGGGAGCGCCAGCCCAGAGAACTCCACCTCTTGCGTGCTGTTGGGAGAGCCTTCCTCTCCAGCGCCTTGCTCTCTCACGCAGATTCTCCAGCACCATACACTCCCGCAGGCGTACAGGCTCAGCTCAGGGATGTTTGGTTTTGAAGTCCTCGGATTCTTCCTTCCCTGGTTCCATGTGGTCAAACTCTACTTCAGGGGGCTCCTGTTTAAGTTACGGACAGTTTCACTCTTCTTCTTGTTTAACAGGAAGGGTTCTTCTGTCTCTGGGATCTCAATTCATTGTGCTCAGTTTAATCTCAGAGACCTCTGGCTGACTGCTGTCACATTTGCATCTCACAGAGCTCCTGTTTAATGGGGGAGGGAAGCCAGCCCAGAGAACCCACTCTAATGGGGGCAGGTTCAAGTTCCAGAAAACTCCTGCTAATCTGGACAGATTCCCATCTTCACACTGTCCATGGCAGCAGACTGGATTCTGTTTAGTAGCTGCTGAAAAAATAATTATGTATCTATTTAAATACAGTGTTATGAAGGGCATTCAAGGACAAATGCAATCTGGCATTATAACAGGAGTGGCTTTACTATTGAAGGAACACAGAATTTCTTTTAATAAATTTATAATATCATAGGATTTTATCTGTTGAAAAAGTTTAACCCTTTGCGGACCAGGGTCCAGCATTACAATTTTTCCCTTTCCGTTCCGACATCATCAAAAGACGTCAAGCGTTTAGGTCTCTAGTCATTTTTCTCAGGAAAAAAGAGAAAGCTTTCAATGGCTGAGGAGACCGATAGCAGCAGAAAAAAAAAAAAGGAGGCAGATCTGTACAGATAGTCAGATAGATAGTCCTTCCAACACAGACATAACACGGACATAAACAAACCAAGATACCTGCTTCCGCATCCAGCGCAAAAGAATATCACAGACATTTCCAACTTGCGTTACAGTAATAAAATAATGCCAAATGCATACTGTGAGTTTCTACTGAAGCTACAGTAACACTGAAATCAAATTTCATTGACAGTACAATGAAAAGTATTATAAATGTAGTAATACTGGTGCATTTTATTGACAATACGGTTGTAAGAGAGCCTGCAGCAGGGCAGCAGGAGAGAACCTACACACTATTATGAGGGGCAGGGCAGCCTGCTTGTATAGAGGCTTTGTATTACTAATAATAGAATATAAATATGACTGTATTATTAATAGAATGTATAAATATGACTATTATTAATACAATGTATAAATATGACTGTATTATTAATAGAATGTATAAAATATGTGGCGAGCCTTGTGTTTTTTGTTTTGTATTTTAAAAAAATCAGATGTTTTGTTATTGTCTAAAAATTGCATTGTCCGATTCGGCGTTAAAACAGGCTCAATGTGGTGTACGAATAAATCACACTGCATTTCAGGAACTCTTCATTGAAGCTCTCGATTCAGCTTCACAAGTGCTTTCCCTTTAGTATATTAACAGTTTTCAGTTTAGCATAAAATAGCATCATTTTAAAATGTGGTTTATCCACTAATTGTACTACTACAGCTGGACTCAAACATTAAAGGGACACACGCGCCAGTCCTTAACTGCACGTATTATTATTACTTATTGGGGGGGGGGGGGGGGGGGGGCGGGACATGTGCAAAAACCAAGAACACACACGTCCATAACTGCACTTTATGAGGAAATACGTTTAGTGTGTGAGTGTCAGTGACAGAAAGGGCAGAAATCAATATTTTGAGATGATTATTGAGAGGGCCAGTGCCTCTGCATGTACTAAATATTTGAAGATGCACTAAATAGTGTGTTTCTGACCCGATGGCCTTCCACACGTGTGTGTGTGTAAAAGCGTGTGTGTGTATCTGATACTAAAAGCATATTGAACACCGACAATGCCTTAATATTTTGTGTACAGATTAGTTTTGTTACTAAAGAAGTTTACTGACTGTATTAAGTTATTTTTTAATTCTGTGAAGACCTTTTTTACAATAAAGACCTTAAAATTGCCCACATTATAGTTTAATGTAAGCTCAGTTACAGTGTGCGGAGTGTCTCCATATCAAAGGCTGGACTCGCAAGTAGTGGTTCATTCAGACACAGCTTAAACTGTGCAAAATAACAAATGTTATATAAGGTTGCTTCAGCATTGTTTTGCCACATCCCTGTGTTATTACAGAATGTCTATCCATGTGGAAAAGTCCCAAGAATATTCGCTATATACTGTAAAAAAGCCTATCGTGTTGAAAAGCCTGTATAACAGTAAAATGTTATGTTAAAAGTCCCAGGTCGTGTTATTTTTGGGTACATGATAAAACGTGGTACTCCATGCCCTGCGCTTGCCCGGGCTGTGCAAATAATTTTAGCTCAGAAAACAAACAAAAACAAAGCTCTATCTGAACAAATGATACTGTTGGCCTCTAAAGTTCATTTTAATAGGAGGCTGTGTGGTCCAGTGGTTAAAAAGCTGGGCTTGTAACCAGGATTCCCGGTCCCCGGTTTCAGAAATCTAACCTCATTACATTGTGTTGTTTAAAAATGAATATGAACTGACCCTGAGCAAGTCACTTAACCTCCTTGACAACACTCTTTTCGGGTGAGACATAAATCATAAGTGACTCTGCAAATGATATTTTTAGTTCACACACCCCAGAATCTCTGTAAGTTGCCTTGGATAACCAGAGCGTCTGATAATTTAAATAAACAAATAATAATAATATAATTGTTTGGTTTTTTTTACCAATTCAACAAATATATGACTAACTGATAAAATAAAGCAACATTGATTTAAACATTACCATTTATCTAACATTTTAAATATGTAGGATTCTGTGTAAACTAGTTTGTCTTGTTCCTATTTGATTTGTGCAGCAGTCAGTCACAACCATTTTGACGTCACACGGATCAAGTTTTGGTACCAGTACCACATTCTCTCAAAATAACCACTTTCTATATCATTTAGTTTAAAACAACACGTCTAAATACATTTTGTAAAAAATAATTTAGTTTAAAACAACCGCGTCTGTATCATTTAGTTTTATGGCTTCTGCAGTTAATAAATAAATAAAATTTGTAAAAAACAAAACAGGGTAATCAAGAACATTATGTTTTATAAAGTCATTAACACAGACAGACGTGCTTATTTCTCAGCGCGCAATGCGTTTTCATGTAGTTTATATTCAATATGAATCTACAATCACGTGTAGTTTCGTACAGTATCTGTTCAGTTCAGTCGGGATTTATCCCAGACACTAGGAGAGCATCGAGAGGTTGCGCGCATCCGAGTTCAGCAGGTTAAACCACATCAACACCGCGCTGACATTACTAGCTACCCATGACGAGAACATCACATACCTGCGCTGCACAGAAACACTGACCGGCTGAAAACCCGCGGCTAACAGCAAAACACCACTGCGTCGAGAACAACTAAACATGAATTAAAAAAGCAACAACATGGAACTCACTTTTTTTTATTTATCGTCCACGCCTTGTCAGTGGTGCCCAACAAATGTTAAATAATTTAAAAAAGAACTCTGCGGAGCGCAATCTTTTTTCTTTAAATTTTGGCGTTTGTTGTTGTTGTTCTTTGAAAAGACGCGGGAGGTATGACGCAGCCCTGGTTTTGGGGATGGAACTGCTTAACAGTCTCGCGTTTTGATTGGTTCTTGTCTGTCGGAGGAATATGACGTCAACACATTGTGATCAGAGAGAGAGAGCATGCAGGGCTGAATCAGGCCAATACCCACTACTGATTAATATCCAAAAAGAGCAATTCAATTTTGGCTCCATCTAAAAATAGTAACATAAACTCTTACCACCATAAAGCCCTGCTGAGCAGAGCCCAGAGAAGAGTCCCCTCAGCCAGCTGGTCCTGAAGCTCACTGCACTAACACACACTAACACCAACCAGCTTCAGGACAGCACCACTCCAACACACACAATCAGAGTAAACCAAATTATAGCACAAAACAAACAAGAACACAAAGCAAACTGGAATGCTATCGGGCCCTAAAAAGACACTACACCCCGGCTGAATACCTGACCAGGGTGAAAAACAGTAAACAGAGACAGACCTTAACAAAGTACAGGCTCAGTGAGCACAGCCTGGCCATCGAGAAGGGCCGACACAGGCAGACATGGCTGCCCAAAGAGGACAGGCTGTGTGATCACTGTCAGCTCAATCAGGTCGAGACAGAGATACACTTTTTACTGCAGTGCACAAAATATAAGACTATAAGGGAAGCCTTCATCCCAAAAATACAAAATCTCTGCATAGACCTCTCAGACTTGCCAGACCCAGATAAACTCCCCCATCCTCCTCGGAGACAGACCGGTGAGCACACACAGCCTGTATAGAAGTGAGGCAGCCCAGGACAGGGAGCGACCTGCCACAGCCTGAGGGACAGGGAGAGACACTGAGGCTCCTCACACAGCCTGAGGGACAGGGAGTGAGGCAGCCTGAGGGATAGGGAGGACACTGGAGGGAGGGAGGCTCCTCCACACAGCCTGAGGGACAGGGAGGTGACACTGAGGGACAGGAGGCTCCTCACACAGCCAGCCTGAGGGATGAGGGACAGGAGTGACACTGAGGCTCCTCACACACAGCCTGAGGACAGGGGGAGTGACACTGAGGCTCACCAGCCTGAGGGACAGGAGGACACAGCCTGCCTGAGGGACAGGGAGTGACACTGAGGCTCCTCACACAGCCTGAGGGACAGGGGAGGGACACTGAGGCTCCTCACACAGGAAGGAAAAGAGAAATAAATAAATAAATAAATACATGTTATAGAATACATATATACATGTATATCATTATTGTTATTATTATTGTTGTTGTGATGTGTTTGAAGTACTGTGTTGTTTTTGTTTTATTTTTTTAAAAGTTTAAAAGTTTTAAATGTTCATTGTAAAGATGGAATTGCTTTGGCAATACTTGTGAAAAATCAGTCATGCCAATAAAGCACTTGAAATTGAGAATTGAGAGAGAGAGAGAGAGAGAGAGAGAGAGAGAGAGAGAGAGAGAGAGAGAGAGAGAGAAGCCATTTGGTGACACGATTTGATTGGCTCTTGTAATGCTTATTCCATATTTCCCACCACCCTTCTTCTCTATTCATTGCTTTTATTCCCTTTAACTCAAAAGCTGCGTGTTTTTGATATAGAACATGGTATTCCAAAAAATTTACATGTTATTTGTTTATTTAGCAGTCCCATTTATTTAGCAGACTCCTTTACACATATATACACACACACACACACACACACACACACACACACACACGTGCTCAAATTTGTTGGTACCACACACACACACACAAAACAAAGAATGGTACCCCTCCACAATTTTCGAAGAATGCAAATTTCTCTGAAATAACTTGAAACTGACAAAAGTAATTGGCATCCACCATTGTTTATTCCATATTTAATAGAAATCAGACTTTGCTTTTTCTTTTTATTCAACATAATATTGTAAAGAAGAAAACAAATGAAATGGCATGGACAAAAATGATGGGACCGCTAACCTAATATTTTGTTGCACAACCTTTAGAGGTAATCACTGCAATCAAACGTTTTCTGTAGCTCTCAATGAGACTTCTGCACCTGTTGACAGGTAGTTTAACATGTGTGATACTAATTAAAGAAACTAATTAGTTTGAAATATCACTATAATCCAAATATTTATTATCTTTTCTAAGGGTACCAACAAATGTGTCCAGGCCATTTTAGAATATCTTTGTAGAATGAGCAATAAATCATCTCTTTTCACAGCTTCTTTGTTTTATTCTATGACATACCAAAGGCATGCAAGTATACATGATAAAATAGCTTTTAATTTCATAACTTTTCAGGAATGAAGCATTATTTCAATGAGCTGTAAGGGTACCAACAAATTTGAGCATCGCCTGTGTGTGTGTATATATATATATATATATATATATATATATATATATATATATATATATATATATATATATATATATATATATGCTTCAGTTGTTCAGATATTTGTGACATACTCAATTAAAAAAATAATTACATCTTACTGTTTGTTTATCCTTTTGTTATTCAGTGTTTTGAATACAACTGTCAGAAAGACTGCTGCAGGGCTTCTAGGCATGAGTATATCTCCGGTCCTTCTACTGTTAACTAATCACAGTCGTCTATAAGTCATGTTTGTTTCGTATGAATCACTATCAGATATTGGTTGAAACTCGTGTGGAGAAACAGGAGATGACGTTCCATGTGAATCAAGCAAGGGAGTTGACTGTGGCGTCAGTCTCATTGACACATCTTGCTGGGCTGATACTGGGGACACTGACTGAGGATGATCATACTAACCATACTCATTTGTTCTTTGATTTTGAGAAACCAATGTCACGTTGGGCCATTGGGGATGTGGACCTTGAGATGGCCATCCTGTGTGTGGTGTTTGTTGTATAAGCATTTGAAACTATTGTGCTTCATGGTCCCTAGACCTTTGATTTTCTTCCTAATCAATTGTATCATGTCTCTGGTTGGGTTGTTCTCTATTGCAGTCCGTAGTAACCCAACAGCCTGAGATAGCTGATCATTCCTCTTTCTCTTTGAAGTTTTGAGTGGTACAGACTGTTTAGGGCTCGCTGACTGGCCTGTTTCTCCACCGCTTGTGCTGGAATCTATAGCATAAGTGACCTCATCAGTTTCACTTTGTGGATGGTTAGCAGTGGGTGTTTAAAAGAACGGGACTATTATTTCAGGGCCAACCCGAGGATTACAAATAAAACAATACACACCGCTGTATCGCTTCTCATTGTTTATTGTTTACTGCTGTTTGCCATCAGGCCTTTGGGTTTAAAAATAAAACGCCATTGCACCTGGATTTATCATTGTCTCTCTGATTACTAATCACCTGCACCTGCACACGGCTAACCACTCTGACACAGGGACGTAGCGAGGTGATCTGTTCCTTTTGTTATGGTTAATGCGAACCCAGAAGGAGAGCACTGGACTCTTGACCGGAGGGTCTTGGGTTCAATCCCAGGTGGGTGACACTGCTGCTGTACCCTTGAGCAAGGTACTTCACCTAGATTGCTCCAGTAAAAACCCAACTGTATAAATGGGTAATTGTATGTAAAAAATAATGTGATATCTTGTAACAATTGTAAGTCGCCCTGGATAAGGGCGGCTGCTAAGAAATAAATAATAATAATTTCCTGGTTTTCAAGGGGAGCCGTGTTCTAAATCAGGAGTGTTTTCTTTGTTTGTCGTATCTAATTGTATCCTGTTTCTTGTTATTAGACGGCTATCACGATCCGAGCTGTCGCTACAGGCCAGCACTAAACACCTAACAACACTGCACTTGATGATAAACTGCAGCTGCACCATGAGCACTACAGCACTCACTTTACCCTTGTGACCGTGTTTTGTGTTCACTGTGTGTTTAAATACCACAATGGTTACTGTTTCGGGACTGAACCCTGGATTTAACTGGGCAAGACACATCATTGTGTACCGCCAGTTCTCATTATTCTTTACTGTTGTCATCAGACTTTGGATTATAAATAAACCATCATTTCACCAGTACTTTGTTGTCTGCCCTTGTTTAAGCACTGCATCATCTCTACACCTGCACACTGCAAACCACTTTGCCACACAGCTTTAGACAAGATTCAAGCTTGGGCTGACACATGTGAATAAATACAAAGTCTTGCACATATGGGCTAAAAAAAACAGCATGAATTAGTAATGAAATAGAGGAGGCTATGTATGAAAAGTATTTGGGGTCGAAAGTGGATGAATCTCAAAAGAAGACATAAAAAAAGGCAAATAGAATGTTAGGTTATATATTCAAGACAGTTGAATTCAAATCAAGAGAAGTTATATTAATTATAAATGCACTGGGACGACCACACCTAGGATAGGGTGTCCAGTTCTGGTCCCCTTTATCATAAGAAAGACATTGAGGCATTGGAGAGAGTACAGAGAGCAACACGATTAATTCCAGGACTGAAGGGCATGTCATATGAAGAGAGACTGAAAGAGCTGAATCTGTAGAACCTAGAAGAAGAGAGCCAGAGGGGACTTAAGAGTTTATTTAAAATTGTCAAGGGGTTTACCAAAGTAACTGCTGAGAATTATTTTTCACACAGGAGTTTTTTTTTTCCTCTCCTGAGTGTTAACGGAGCAGAGGTGGGCCGAATGGTTTTTCTTGTTCTAGAATTTCTTATGTTATTTAAAAAAAAGAATATCACTCAAAAAGAAAAAAAAGAAATCAAATGAAGAAAAAAAATCAGATGAAATATACAAAAAATGAATGAATAATAGAATTTTTTGGGGACGGTAAAAAAAAAAAAGAAATTAAATCTACTATAAATTTATTGAAGTAAGAAATTTACAAAACTACAGGATTCGAAAAATAAATATCAATTGTATGCTCAAACTCACTAGCCTAACAGTTCCTCTCAACCAACTCACCCAGACACAAAAAACAAGTTTGAGATACAAGGTTTCACTCACAGTAGCTATATACAAAAAAACACACGGTTCCTAATGTTTATTTTTACCCTATGATCGCTGAGTTTCAACGACACTGTTTTTTTAAAGTTGGAACTACAGTAGCTCCCACACACTCCGCGGGTGCATTACAATGGTGTCACAATATGATACAGTAGCTCCCAACGATGATACAGTAGCTCCACACACTCTGTAGGGGTGCATTACAATGGTGTCACACGATGATACAGTAGCTCCCACACACTCTGTACATTACAATGGTGTCACACGATGATACAGTAGCTCCCACACGCTCGGTGCATTACAATGGTGTCACACGATGATACAGTAGCTCCCACACACTCTGTGCATTACAATGGTGTCACACGATGATACAGTAGCTCCCACACACTCTGTACATTACAATGGTGTCACGATGATACAGTAGCTCCCACACGCTCTGTACATTACAATGGTGTCACACGATGATACAGTAGCTCCCACACACTCTGTGCATTACAATGGTGTCACACGATGATACAGTAGCTCCACACGATGCCGGTGCATTACAATGGTGTCACACGATGATACAGTAGCTCCACACACTCTGTACATTACAATGGTGTCACACGATGATACAGTAGCTCCTACACGCCGGTGCATTACAATGGTGTCACACGATGATACAGTAGTCCTACACGCTCTGTACATTACAATGGTGTCACACGATGATACAGTAGCTCCACACACTCTGTACATTACAATGGTGTCACACGATGATACAGTAGCTCCCACAAACTCTGTGTATTACAATGGTGTCACATGATGATACAGTAGCTCCCACACACTCTGTACATTACAATGGTGTCACACGATGATACAGTAGCTCCCACACGCCGGTGCATTACAATGGTGTCACACGATGATACAGTAGCTCCCACACACTCTGTACATTACAATGGTGTCACACGATGATACAGTAGCTCCCACACTCGGTGCATTACAATGGTGTCACACGATGATACAGTAGCTCCTACACGCAATGGTGTGTACATTACAATGGTGTCTACACGATGCACACACTCTGTACATTACAATGGTGTCACACGATGATACAGTAGCTCCCACACGCTCGGTGCATTACAATGGTGTCACACGATGATACAGTAGCTCCCACACACTCTGTACATTACAATGGTGTCACACGATGATACAGTAGCTCCCACACGCTCGGTGCATTACAATGGTGTCACACGATGATACAGTAAGCTCCCACACACTCTGTACATTACAATGGTGTCACACGATGATACAGTAGCTCCCACACGCCTGTGCATTACAATGGTGTCACACGATGATACAGTAGCTCCCACACACTCTGTGCATTACAATGGTGTCACACGATGATACAGTAGCTCCGGGTGCATTACAATGGTGTCGTGCATTACATTACAATGGTGTCACACGATGATACAGTAGCTTACACACTCTGTACATTACAATGGTGTCACACGATGACAGTCAGGACAGGAAGTATCTTCCTCTCTGTCACATGAACAAAACAAGACATAGACAAATAGTCGTATGTAACTTCAAAGCTGATTTCATGAAGCACAGCTTGATAAAACAGATACTAATCAAAAGGTAAACTTATTTTATTATCAATCCTCATTGAAATGAAAACAAAAGTTACACACAGATTGTTTTAAATTCATTCTGGATGTTTCCAGTACAAGCCAAAGATGGCCACTGCTTGCATTCAAACAAGCTGTAAATTACATTTAACAACTGCATCACATCAAATATATTTTATCTGTGTAATATAATGACATTAATATGTTGTGTAATAACTCCTCAATGAACCACCCCGAGTGAAAAAAGAGCAATCCAGATTCATATATTTTTTTTAAACATTTTTAACCATGTTTTTAATCATGACGTGCCAGGTACGTCTGTATCGCAAAAGAGGTTAATGTTAAAATATAATGTAATTGATTTGCAGAGTCAGTGTGATACCTGGAAAATAAATGCGCTGAGCCGATAAAGAACCTTGTAGAGCTGTGGTTGTGCCGTAGTTCAAAGAAACATTGCAGTTAAAACGGAAGGCTTTTTTAATGCCTGCCCATTAGCATCAAAGATTGTACAGTATTTATCGAGATTACTCAGGACTTCAAGGTAATGTTGCATTTTACCCCCTGAAAAACATTTTACTCTCAGTGTTAAAAGGGTAAGTTACTCCCAGACCCAAACCCTTATCTGGAGCGCTGATGTAAGGTAATGTTTCTTTCTGAATGAACATGGTCCTTAGGGTTTGTCTCCGGTGTGAATTCACTGGTGTGTTTGAAGATGTCCTAACTTGTTGAAACTCTTCCCACAGTCAGAGCACTGGTACAATTTCTCTCCTGTGTGAGTTTGCTGGTGTGTTGTTTGAGGTTACTTAACCGACTGAAACTCTTCCCACAGTCAGAGCAGCGATACGGTTTCTCTCCTGTATGAATTCGCTGGTGTGTTTTCAGTTGTTCTGAAACTCTGAAACTCTTCCCACAGTCAGAGCAGCAATACGGTTTCTCTCCTGTGTGAATTCGCTCATGTTTGGTCAGGGTTCCTCTTTCTCTGAAACTCTCTCCACAGTCAGAGCAGCAATACGGTTTTCTCCGGTTTCTCTCCTGTGTGAATTTGATGGTGTGTTTTCAGGTTTCCTAACAGACTGAAACTCTTCCCACAGTCAGAGCAGTGATACGGTTTCTCTCCTGTGTGAATTCGCTCATGATTTCTTAGGGCTGCTGACTGACTGAAACTCTTCCCACAGTCAGAGCAGCAATACGGTTTCTCTCCTGTATGAATTCGCTGGTGTCTTTTCAGTTGTTCTGAAACTCTGAAACTCTTACCACAGTCAGAGCAGCAATATGGTTTCTCTCCTGTGTGAATTCGCTGGTGTTTTTTCATGGCTCCTGACTGACTGAAACTCTTCCCACAGTCAGAGCAGCAACACGGTTTCTCTCCTGTGTGAATTTGCTGGTGTGTTTTCAGGGATATGTTGACTGAACCTCTTCCCACAGTCAGAGCAGCAACACGGTTTCTCTCCTGTATGAATTCGCTGGTGTGTTTTCAGTTGTTCTGAAACTCTGAAACTCTTCCCACAGTCAGAGCAGCAATACGGTTAAGAGGGGCTGGTGTGTTTTCAGTTGTTCTGAACTCTGAAACTCTTCCCACAGTCAGAGCAGTAATACGGGTTTCTCTCCTGTATGAATTGGGCTGGTGTGTTTTCAGTTGTTCTGAAATTTCTGAAACTCTTCCCACAGTCAGAGCAGCACACGGTTTCTCTCCTGTATGAATTCGCTGGTGTCTTTTCAGTTGTTCTGAAACTCTGAAACTCTTACCACAGTCAGAGCAGCAATATGGTTTCTCTCCTGTGTGAATTCGCTGGTGTTTTTTCATGGCTCCTGACTGACTGAAACTCTTCCCACAGTCAGAGCAGCAATACGGTTTCTCTCCTGTGTGAATTTGCTGGTGTGTTTTCAGGGATACTGAGTGACTGAACCTCTTCCCACAGTCAGAGCAGCAATACGGTTTCTCTCCTGTGTGAATTCGCTCGTGATTTCTCAGGTTTCCTCTTTCCCTGAAACTCTTCCCACAGTCAGAGCAGCGATACGGTTTCTCTCCTGTGTGAATTCGCTGGTGTTTTTTCAGGTTTTGCAACACACTGAAACTCTTCCCACAGTCAGAGCAGCAATACGGTTTCTCTCCTGTGTGAATTTGCTGGTGTGTTTTCAGGTTTCCTAAACTGTCCTTAATTGAAACTCTTCCCACAGTCAGAGCAGAGATAAACAGGTTTCTCTCCTGTGTGAATTTGCTGGTGTGTTTTCAGGTTTCCTAACTGGGTGAAACCTTTCCCACAGTCAGGATATTCTCCAGCGCCCGCCCTCGCTTTAGCTGCTGGACTGGAACCTGGAAAATATGAACAGGAAAGAAAGTAAGAGGGGCTGCTTGTAGGCTTCGGGCATGTGGCTGGGTGGAGGAGTGGATTAAAGCAGGGGTTCCCAATTTTTCCCCCCCCCCCCGAGGCCCACCTGTTCAGCTGCATCAGGCACTGCGGCCCACTATTAGCACTCCTGGGGAAAATGTCAAATTAAAAACATTTTCTATGTTTAAAACTATAACATTATAAATAAAGCTAATCTAAACTGTCCTTTATTCATTTGAATAAATATTGTGACAGATGGAAATCATAATAGAATATGCACAGAGTTAAAAATTCAAACACTTTAATTTTAGTGAATACAATAAATTGCAAAGATTAAACAGATGTTTTTATCAACCTTTTAAATTAGGTACCTTTGTATAATTATCATTATTATCACATGACCTCAACACCGCCCTATTGTCAGAGCTCTCGCTCTACATCCCGCCTACAGGAAGGCAATCTGTTAGCTCTGATTTGTGAATTTCTGCTTTGATTGACAGTGTGATACTCCCTTGCTACACTTTATTTTTCTATAATTACAGCTGCTGACGCCTGCTTATCGTTATTAATAGAAAAAAAAACACATAGAATGTCATTGCACCCGCGACCTGAAGGTGGTGCTGTCTGGAACCCTGGATTAAAAGTGTGTGCATTTTAGCTGTGGGGTTTGCTCTGGGTTACACCAGTTTAAAAATGCAAAGTTAAACTTAAAGCCTTTCTGTGTGAAAGCAAAGTCAGTAAAGACTGATGCTGGTGAAACCGAGCCCTGGGATCAAAATCTGACTGTGAAGTTCTCCTGTAATGTTTCAGGTCTATTGCCCCTGACAAACCCAAATTACAAATATATCAGCATTAGATTACAATTATATCTCTCTTATGGTATTTTAGGAGTTTTTCCAAATCTTGGGGTAAATCAAATACAAATCGAGTAATCCGTCACAGATCTGACTCATGGAGGGACCAGAGTAAATACCATTTACTTTTAAAGTGTTCAAATGGATTAGTCATTTTTAGATCAGTATTCTGATTGGACAGGTTTTAAAAGTACTCTAACCAATATGCTCCCTCTCTCTCAACCACACTGTGGATTTCACGCAATCTAGAATGACAATGTCACAGCTACTGGGAGTCACTCACCTGCTAGACTGCATTCTGAATGGGAGCGCCCGTCTTCCTTTCCACCTCCTTGCATGCTGTTGGGAGAGCCTTCCTCTCCAGCGCCTTGCTCTCTCACACAGATTCTCTCCAGCACCACGCTACACTCCCGCAGGCATACAGGCTCCAGCTCAGGGATGTTTGGTTTGAAGTCCTCTGATTCTTCCTTCACTGGTTCCATGTGCTCAAACTCTACCTCAGGGGGCTCCCGTTTAATACGGACAGTTTCCAGAACCTCTTCTTGTTTAACAGGAAGGGGTTCTTCTGTCTGGGGGATCTCCAATTCATTGTGCTCAACTTTAATCTCACAGACCTCTGGCTGACTGCTGTCACATTGCATCTCACAGAGCTCCTGTTTAATGGGGAGGGAAGGCAGCCCAGAGAACTCCACTCTAATGGTGACAAGTTCAAGTTCAGGGAACTCCTCTTTAATCTGGACAGATTCCATCTTCACACTGTCCATGGCAGCACACGGGATTCTGTTTAGTAGCTGCCGAAAAAAGAAAATCATTGATTTATTTAAATACAGTGTTATGAAGAGCATTCAAGGGACAGACACAATCTGGCATTACAGCAGGAGTGGCTTTACTATTGAAGGAACAGTCGTAAACAAAAATACATTTCAAGAATCACAGTTGTGTTAATCACAGATTGATTAACACTAGTGGCAGATTACAGTACTCTAAAGTACAGGATTAAATGCAGTAAAATAGGGAACAGATAAGAGCAAGTAAAGCGCATTAAGGAAGAGTGATAAGTGTCCAGAGGGAAAAGGAGTTTCTACAGGTGCTGTCTGAAGAGGGGAGTCTTGAGGAGGCGCCAGAAGATGGTCAGGGACTGGGCAGTCCTGGCATCTGTAGGAAGGTTATTCCACCACTGCAGGGCGAGGGTGGAGAAGGAGCGGGCTCTGGAGGCAGGGGGGCGTGAGGAGGAAGTAGAGCCAGTCTTCTAGTGCAGGCGGAGCGGAGGAGGTCGAGTGGGGGTGTAGGGAGAGATGAGGGTCTGGAGGTAGCTGGGTGCTGTCTGGTCAAGGCATCTGTAGGCGAGTATAAGAGTCTTGAACAGGATGCGGCGGTGATCGGGAGCCAGTGGAGGAGTGCAGTGGAGTAGCGTGGGAGAAGCGAGGCAGAGAGAACACCAGGTGAGCACCATTCTATATACAGTGTTTCTGTGAATTAAAGCATTTGTACTGAACAGATAGGAGAGAGAAGGCTTCCATAAGACCAGACTGGCAGATCTAGACTAGACTTTGCATTGTGCTTTCATGTCGACGAACACACAAGGCAGCCAATCAGAATCATGCATGAAAAGGAAATAAACAAATCCTCCCTCCATCACAGACTTGCTTTGTTAACAAGCCTGGAACTGTCCAATCACACACTCATTCGATTGGCTGTGCCTTTAAAGAGGCCCGTCACAGACCTATTGCTGCCAGTCAAACTGTCGACCTTCAGTCTCTGCCAGTCAAAGCTTTTGAACCCGTCTGACAGGTTTACCAGGTAATGGAAACGCCGCTATATTAGTCATGGAAGAATTATTTTTGTGCAAACTGTTCTGGTATATTTGTTTCAGTTTTGTTATAGTTACTTTTTTATATATTATATATACTAGGGGTGGGTTAGAGCATTAGTTTACTTAATTAGACCTTTTTAATTGTTTTCAGCTGTTAACAGTTAAATATTTCAAGTTACCTCTACCATTTTATAAGTAACTTGAACTCTGCAACAATTAAACAGGTCTAATTAAGCAAATGATCAGTTCAATGAAGGGTGTGGTTAAGCTGGAATGAAAACCAGCAGGCACAGGGGGTGACCAGGACCAGAGCTGGGAACCCCGGGGTAAGAGGACTCTAAATAATTATAATAACTCGAGCACTCATGTATTACTCCAGGACTCCCATTTAAATAACATCTCTTCATGAATGGAAGTTCAATATATTTGTATTCACGTGTACCACCTTACTGGGTTCACACTCTTAATGTGTAGACCACTTCAGTTATAAAGAGGAAGGGCTTCTCGAGTCTGCAGTAGAATGATTGACAGCGGGCAGGTTTCATGGGCGGGCGGCCAGCGCTCCAGTTCTTCCTGCTGGAGGCGTGGTCTGGGGAACTTTAAACTTTTTCTTGCACATTGTCTTTTGGACGAGACTGCAATGTTAAAGTCTTTTTTTTTTTTTTTAATCCGCTGAACCACATACTACAAGATAGTTTTTGTTTTATTTCTAAATGGCGTTTTTTTGCACCAACTTGATGCAATTGTTATTTATTTGGATTTTGTACTGGGCAGACTGAAATGTTAAAAATATTTTTGGAGCAGGTGAAAATATGGACCTTTGTTAATGGATTTAGCATTGCAACTCCTCCCTATACTAGATGAATGGGTTTTTTCTGGGATTTTTGATCGAACATCCAGGAATATTTAAGACAAGTTGTATTTGTTTGTTCATTGGATCTGCTATTTGCAGGGCTTTCGAGTTACATCTTAAACAGGCTGGCCAGACTTTGTGTGTAACGGTTTAATGTAGTAAAGCTTGTGTTCATTAGTTCAATTAGAATAGATTGACATTTATCTAGTAAGACTTGCATAAGATACAATTAACTTTACCTGAAAGCAAATGTCACTCAGTACTTAACCTATTATTTAATTGTGTGTTACATTAGCATTTAGAAATAGGACTGGCAGGGCGACTAGATTACTCCATGGTCATCGGGACACTGAGACAGGACAGGATTTTAAAGATACCCTTAAACTAAGAGATTAACGTGGAAATTAAGCATTACACCTTAATTACACTACACAGCAATAATAATAATAATAATAATAATAATAATAATAATAATAATAATAATAATAATAATAATACTAAGGAATAAAATGCTTATGAAAAATATATTTTTATTTTAATTAATTTAAATGATTGATTCCAGTTGTTCACTCCCTCTGATCAGTGGGAGGAACAGTGAACAGCTGATATGTACAGAGAGAGGAATAGTGAACAGCTGATATGTACAGAGGGAGGAATAGTGAACAGCTGATATATACAGAGGGAGAAATAGTGAACAGCTGATATGTACAGAGGGAGAAATAGTGAACAGCTGATATGTACAGAGGGAGGAACAGTGAACAGCTGATATGTACAGAGGGAGGAATAGTGAACAGCTGATATGTACAGATGGAGTAATAGTGAACAGCTGATATGTACAGCGGGAGGAATAGTGAACAGCTGATATGTACAGAGGGAGGAATAGTGAACAGCTGATATGTACAGAGAGAGGAATAGTGAACAGCTGATATGTACAGAGGGAGGAATAGTGAACAGCTGATATGTACAGAGGGAGGAATAGTGAACAGCTGATATATACAGAGGGAGAAATAGTGAACAGCTGATATGTACAGAGGGAGAAATAGTGAACAGCTGATATGTACAGAGGGAGGAACAGTGAACAGCTGATATGTACAGAGGGAGGAATAGTGAACAGCTGATATGTACAGATGGAGTAATAGTGAACAGCTGATATGTACAGAGGGAGGAATAGTGAACAGCTGATATGTACAGATGGAGTAATAGTGAACAGCTGATATGTACAGCGGGAGGAATAGTGAACAGCTGATATGTATTACTTGTTTGATTCCCACAGTTATTAAGCAACAATATTCATCTTAGCAATTTGTCCCGGTGACCATGAAGCCATATGTTCACCTTAACTTGTGGTCATTTATGTGGCGCATATGTTGAATAATATTGTCTGGCATTAGGTTTGAGTACCAAATACTTAACGCTCGAGTACTAAATTACTCAAAATTCCCATCCCTAATATATACACAATCAACTCTCATTAATATGAATGTCAAGGGACCAGCAAAAAAATGGGTCTCATCAGTAATTCTTTTTTTATCAGGAGTCCAGGCCAGACTGTGAGTTTTTACTGAAGTTGCAGGAAGACTGAAATCAAATCTCAATTACAGTACAATGAAAAGCATATCAATGTAAATACTGTGCATTCTATTGAAAATACAGCTGTAAGTGAACTTTTAAGAAGTATACATGGCAAATGAACTGCAGTTGAAATGTGCATGTCCCAGCTGCTGTGCTCATTCCTCAGGGTGTGTCTCATAGTGATTCCAGATTCAGGCACATTCTTGATCACAGGCATTTTTAAAGCACAGAAGCAAGGCGTCCTCAACATCAGGTATTGAGCAAATCAGAAACGCTGACGACTTGCATCCAGTTTGCTGTTCACAGGCCTGTATTATTGTATCCCGTTATTTCAGAATGGTTTTCAAAGTGCTTGTGGGAATGTTGAAATCTGCAGCAGCATCTTTCTCGAAAAGCATCAGTGGTCTCAAAACAAAACTAAAATACAGTGCAGCTGATCTTGATGCAAGTTAATACATTTAAAAAAAATACCTATTTTTGGGGACCAATGCACTAATTTATATATATATATATATATATATATATATATATATATATAGGAGATGACATTCTGCATAAAGTATTAATTATGTATTTGATTATAAGTTTCTTTACTTCTATGTTAAAGTTTTATTTTCATATTTTGATACAGCTTAAATCACATGTAACTAGCTAAGCAAGACATCTGCAGTCTCTCATATCTTGGTGTCTGGGCAGAGTGCCAAAGTTAGCAGGTGTCTAATCAAGATGTGTGGAGGAGTGGAGACACAGTGTGAAAACAGAACACCACAAACAAAGGACTCGTTTGAAACAGTTTCTAACAGATTAGGTTAAGATAGTCAGTAAAATGCTTAAATGTGACGCACTGTAGAATGTGATAGATTTGGGCGAGTTCCCCCCCCCCCCTCCTTTCCCAGGAGGTGTCTTGAAGGTGTGATATATTCATAGTATTTAATGTAATGTTTTTGTTTGAATCGTCAGTCAATTCTTTGATTTGACTCCACGGACGTCTGTGTTACGATACAAACGTATACATCAGGGCAAGCTGTGACCTGCACGTCTTTGCTAGCTTGTATCTAATGTTTTTACGATTGTATTAACAATATTTTCTTTTATACATATAAAGTATTTTTGATTTAAAAAAATCATTTGTCAGATTTATTTTCCTACACTTCATTATAGATTCTTCCACCCAGTTCAATTCCCCTCTAGATGTTTAACTCCCCAATCTAACCTTTGGCTGTATATCCTAATAAAACCTTCCCTTAGGATTGTGTTCCCATTGGTTTTGTTTGGTTCTTGCATTTATTTCTGCCTGGCACAGGGGGAGTACTGTATTCAGTTTTTTATTTTTCTTAAAAATATTTCCCAACATAAAACCAACGTCACCTTACAATAATTGATTTTGAGTTTCAGTGTTTTAAAATAAAATATCAAACAGAACGAAATTTCAATGTACCACTTGTAATTCAGTAATATGAGAGAATTGGTCAGGGGTCTGAATACTTTTGCAAGGCACTGTATATATGGTGATCAGGCATCCCGGCATTATAGCAAAGGTCCCAGTGCAAATCTTCCTCTCCTTTCCCCCTCTGACTGACATTTCCTCCAGTATCTCTACCTCTCCAAATCAGACCTCCCCCTCTTCCTCCCCCACCGCTGATCTCTCTATCTCTATTCCTCTTGAATCCACCAAGAACCTCGGTGTCACCCTCGACCCCTCCCTCTCCTACTCTCAGCACATCTCTACTCTGGCACCCTCCTGTCGCTTCTTCCTCAGCTACATATACAGAATTTGGCCTTCCTCAACGGCTACTCCACACAGCTCCATGCCCTGGTACTGTCCCGCCTTGACTACTGCAACTCTTTCCTGGCTGGCCTCCCTGCCTCTGCTATCCGTCCGCTCCAGCTCATCCAAAACTCTGCTGCTCGTCTTGTCTTTTCTCTTCCTCGTTTCTCCCACGCCACACCGCTGCTCTGTTCTCTGCACTGGCTCCCTATCGCTGCTCGCATCCAATTCAAAACTCTTGTACTCACCTATCGCTGTCTTGACCTTTCTGCTCTCTCCTATCTCCAGACTATCATTTCTCCCTGCACCCCCTGCTCGCCACCTCCACCTCCGGCAGATTAGCTGTACCCCACCCCCCACCCCACCCCTCTGCCTCCAGAGCCCCCTACATCTCCACCCTTGCTTCCCAGTGGTGGAATGGCCTATCCACGGATATCAGGACTGCTCAGTCCCTGACCACCTTCCAGCACCTCTTCAAGACACACCTGTTCAGACAGCATCTGTAAACCTCACAACTCTCCACTACACTGGACTAGATGGCACTCAATTGTTCCAGTACTTGCATCAGCTTGTACTTGCACTGAACTGCTCCATACCTCGCTGCATTCAACTACTGCTCGTAACTCTAACTACTTCCCATGTCTTGTATCTGGTTTTACTCTTATAGGTAACCGTACTCACTTTTGTTTGTAATTGCTCTTATTTGAAATCATTCTCATCCATGTATCATTCTTAAAACACGTGTTCTTACTGGACTTTACTCATGTAAGCAGATATTTACTGTTTTAGCTGCTCTCAGTCGAACTAAGCTCTTTACTGCATTCTTTATTCTGCTC
Organism: Huso huso; assembly: GCA_036884735.1. Classification (NCBI taxonomy): domain Eukaryota; kingdom Metazoa; phylum Chordata; class Actinopteri; order Acipenseriformes; family Acipenseridae; genus Huso; species Huso huso. The sequence goes on along the minus strand of CM072699.1, from coordinate 2,501,752 downwards.
TTACTTGAATTTGATCTGACTGTATGCGTTCATAACTGCTCTTACCTGTATTATGATATTCTGTAATGTGATATTTTATAATGCAATACTTTGTACTGTGACACCTCCTAACAATGGTACACCATGTACTGCGCTTACCCAGGCATGTGCAGATGATTTACCTCAGAAAACAAGTGAACGGCCATCTGAACAGGGTACCATGTACTGAGTTTGGACTTATTTTTAAATTATTATTTTTTCACAGCTCAGCAAATGTATGTGACTAACTGATGAGCAACAGCTCGTGTTATCTAACATTGTAAACATGTAGGATTCTGTGTGTGAACTAGTTTGTCTTGTTCCTACTGATTTGTGCAGCAGTCAATCACAACATTGACAGTGTACCATTTTTTGATGTCACACGGGTCAAGTTTTGGTACCAGTACCACATTCTGATGATGTACCACGTTCTGCACCTACACCGGTTTTCAGCCACTTCCTGCAGCGCGATACACTCTAAATACTTTTTGTCAAAATAACAGAAACAACCGCGTCTATATCATTTAGTTTAAAACAACCGCGTCTATATCATTTAGTTTAAAACAACCGCGTCTATATCATTTAGTTTAAGGCACCTGCAGTGAAAACAAGATAACATTTTTTAAAAGTACTATTGTAATCAAGAACATTGTTTTATAAAGTTATTAACACAGACAGACGTGCTTATCTCTCAGCGCGCAATGCGTTTTCATGTAGTTTATATTCAATATGAATCTACAATCACGTGTAGTTTCGTACAGTAGCTGTTCAGTTCAGTCGGGATTTAGTCCAGACACTAGGAGAGCACAAAATTGACCGGCTGAAAAACCCTCGGCTAACAGTAATAATATAGCAGCAGGCAGAGGCTTCGTGTCCCGTTAGATTTTCTGTCACAGGTCTGAGTTGAATGTTAATTGAATCGGTCTTGCTGAGGAGGCTCGCCATGGCTTGTTCATTCAGGATCTGCAACACCACTGCGTCGCAAACAACGAAACATGAATTAAAAACAACATGGAACTTACTTTCTGAATCGTCAACGAGTGCCCAACACCATTTAAATAAGTGAAGAACAACTCTGCGGGGCTCGGTCAGGTTTTTAACTTCTGACTGTTGTTCTTATTCTCTTTGAAACGACGCTGTGTCTGAAACAGAGACATGAAAACATTATAGATAGGATAGGAATAGATAGGACGCGCCTGTACAATCACTCCGAGAGGCAGCCTGCAAACCGCCGGCCATATTACCTAGGGAGGAAAGTACAGTCCCTGCAAGGAAACAGACACAAGCGTAGATACAAACGAGGTGTTGAATTGTATTTTAAACTTTTATTTATAACAGTAATATATTATAACTGAAAATATTATGAGAACATGTTGATTTATAAAAACGTATTTGTTTTTTATTGTTAAATAATAAAAAAAACACTGTAATTGAAATTACTGTATCATTATCCGATTCATTTTTCAGTTATATTTTTCAGTTATATTCAATGAAAAACATGCATTTTGCAGACTGCAGACTGCCAAGGCAATTTATATGGCTTTTAAAACACATTTTAATACAGAATTCTAACATTTATTCAGATCCCAGTAAGCAAGTATTAATATTTATAAATATCTAAAGAATGTAAATCTATCTAGCAGTATTATTATTATTATCTGTTACCTGTGAAAGGTGAGCCCCCTCCTCAACGAGTCTGCGGACTTCTGAGCGGACTTCTGCACGTCGATGTCGGATAAATAATGTATTTAAACATAATATATACGTCACTGAAGTTCTTATGAGCCGAGTGTCGTGGAAATTCTATTGAAAGGAAGAGAGACTGTAGATTCTCAAACAGCAAGCTTTATTAAGATTTGCAAACCTGGAGCTAGTCACAACACTCAGTGCAGAGTCAGTTAGAGAACAAGCCCACATAGCTCTGCCTAGCTTGGATATGTATAGGTACCTCCGCAAACTGTCTACGTGACAGTTGGGCATGTAACAACTTGAGCGAAACTCTTGCATACAGAGGAGACAGAGAACATATTTTTAGTAGAACAGACGGTCAAAAGGGTGGTTCAAAAATTCTGCAATCGGTTGCCACCTGTCAACGTTCACATTTAGCAGACAGGATGCTGTGGTTACCCCCCTCGCTGACAGCAGCATTATTCTGCACGTAGCTATTTGTTGCAAGAATAAGATACAGAGTGGAAAAGTACAAACAGTTACAGGGTGGAACAATACAAGTTCTTACATTAAAGTATGTGTTCTTAACATTGTCGAGAATACCTTGTATTGTGAATTTTCTACCACATGAGTCAGTCGCATAACAAGATTGTATTCCTTAGTGAAGCAGCTGTGTGAGCATATACTGTCAATCTGTATCCTTGTTAGGAAGGAGCACTCTTTCTGTTTCTTAGTGGGAGGGAGCAGTTCAGTCTCTGTGCCTCAAGCCTGCCCTGGACTGGAGGGAGCACCCTTTCTCTTAGGGGGGTGAGGGATGGAGGGAGGGAGCAGTTCAGTCTCTGTGCCTCAAGCCTGCCCTGGACTGGAGGGAGCACCATTTCTCTTAGGGGGGTGAGGGATGGAGGGAGGGAGCAGTTCAGTCTCTGTGCCTCAAGCCTACCCTGGACTAACCCAGGTGTGGCAGTTCAGTCTCCATACCCATCCATTGCTTGGTGGTGTTTTTGTAAACAGCTTGGATACAGCATGCATCTCCACTCCAGGAAGGGGACCCCACATGCATGCTGTATGACTGGGGGAGCAAATCTAAATGCAATGATGCTTTTTATATGTGGCTGTTCTTTGTTGTATTCAAATCTAAATGTAATGATGCTTTTTATATGTGGCTGTTTTGTGTTGTATTCAAATCTAAATGTAATGATGTTTTTTATACTTGGCTGTTTTGTGTTGTATTTTTTTTGTGATATTACAGAAGCCAGTCAGTGCATCTGTTTTGTGTGTTTTTAATTCATTCTAAATGTATTGGGAGACAGTGGACACAACCCTTCTGTGATTATAGACATGACTGGTCAACACAGAAAAAAGACTGAGGCAGTAAAGGTTTCCCCTTAGTGGAATTCTGTTTATATCACAATTACAATTTATGGAAGAAGTTTAAGCCTAAACTAAACACTTGGGGATGAGTCTCTGGAATGGGTTAACGCAGAATGATGCACTCAATACAAGAGTTTAATACCAATGCTTTATGAAACAGGGAACAGCAAGCAATGCAGGGAGGTATTGAAAGTGTAGGGGCCAAAACTGAAATAAGACTCTCAGAGAGTTGATAATCAGTTACATACAGGTAATAGACAAAAAAATGGAAACCCCAATGTAAAGTCACTTAATAGGGTGTTGTTCCACTATGGTATCCCGCTCTGTGGAGTTCTCGCTGGACCGTTTTTGTTGAAACTGGCTGCTCGCTTCCCAGGTTGAAATATGCAGTCAATTGATCTGCAGTTGCTCGTCTGTTTTTCCTTGCTCTTTGAATTAATGCACGGATATCACGATCCTGGAGTATGCGCTTCCGCTCACTCTTGCCCTTTGCTGATGATGTCTTTCCCTCAGAGTTCCATGCCGACATCACCTTAGACACCGTTGCTCGTGAAACATCAACAAGTTGAGCTGTCTTGGTCACTGAAGCTCCTGCCAAACGCGCCCCGACAATCACCCCTCTTTCAAAGTTTGCCGATTAAATCTCAAGCTCTAGAGCGATACACAAAACAGTAAATTACACAGGGACTCATAATGAAAGGTTAAGGTTTCGTTTCTGAATGAACATGGGGCTTGTCTCTGGTGTGATTTCAGAGCTCCTGCCTGACGGAAGTGCTTGCCACAGTCAGAGCACCAATACGGTTTCTCTCCTGTATGAGTTCGTTGGTGTACTCGAAGGTCATTTTTAGTACGGAAACTCTTCCCACAGTCAGAGCAGTGATACGGTTTCTCTCCTGTGAATTCGTTGGTGTGTATGAAGATTGGTTTTAAACGGAAACTCTTTCCACAGTCAGAGCAGCAATATGGTTTCTCTCCTGTATGAATTCGCTGGTGTGTTTTCATGTCTCCTGACTGATTGAAACTCTTCCCACAGTCAGAGCAGCAATACGGTTTCTCTCCTGTATGAATTCGCTGGTGTGTTTTCAGGGATTCTGTGTGGCTGAAACTCTTCCCACAGTCAGAGCAGATATATGGCTTCTCTCTAGTGTGAATTCGCAGGTGTTTTTTCAAGGCTCCTGACTGACTGAAACTCTTCCCACAGTCAGAGCAGCAATACGGTTTCTCTCCTTTGTGAATTCGCTGGTGTGTTTTCAGGTACCCTGAAAAACTGAAACTCTTCCCACAGTCAGAGCAGCAATACAGGCTATATCCTAGATGAATTTGCTGGTGTGCTTTCAGGGCTCCTCTGTAACTGAAACTCATCCCACAGTCAGAGCAGCAAAATGGTTTCTCTCCAGTGTGAATTCGTTGGTGTTTTTTCATGTCTCCTGACTGATTGAAACTCATCCCACAGTCAGAGCAGCAAAATGGTTTCTCTCCTGTGTGAATTCGCTGGTGTGTTTTCAGATGATCTGACTGAATGAAACTCTTCCCACAGTCAGAGCAGCAATACGGTTTCTCTCCTGTGTGAATTCGCTGATGTTTTGTCAGGGTTCCTCTTTCTCTGAAACTCTTCCCACAGTCAGAGCAGCGATACAGTTTCTCTCCTGTATGAATTCGCTGGTGTGTTTTCAGTTTTCCTGAAACTCTGAAACTCTTCCCACAGTCAGAGCAGCAATACGGTTTCTCTCCTGTGTGAATTCGCTGATGTTTTGTCAGGGTTCCTCTTTCTCTGAAACTCTTCCCACAGTCAGAGCAGCTATACAGTTTTCTCCTGTATGAATTCGGCTGGTGTGTTTTCAGGTTTCCTAACTGGGTGAAACCTTTCCCACAGTCAGGATATTCTCCACCGCCCGCCCCTCTTTTAGCTGCTGGACTGGAACCTGGAAAATATGAACAGGAAAGAAAGTAAGAGGGACTGCTTGTAGGCTTAGGACATGTGGCTAGGTGGTGAAGTGGATTAAAGTATGTGCATTTTATCTGTGGGGTTTGCTCTGGGTTACACCAGTTTAAAAATGCAAAGTTAAACTTAAAGCCTTTATGTGTGAAAGCAAAGTCAGTAAAGACTGATTTTGGTGAAACCGATCCCTGGGATCAAAATGAAGTTCTCCTGTAATGTTTCAGATCTATTGCCCCTGACAAACCCAGATTACAATTATATCAGCATTAGATTACAATTATATCTCTCTCATCATGGTATTTTATGACCTCCTTTTCTTTCCCTACTCCTCCCCCTCCTCTGATCTCTCTATCTCTGTTCCTCTGGAATCTACCACACTCTCTCCCTCTTCCTCCGCTAAGAACCTCGGAGTCACCCAGGACCCCTGCCTCTCTTATTCCCAGCACATCTCCACTCTGGCACGCACTTGCCGATTCTTCCTGAGCAACATCCGAAGAATCCGACCCTTCCTCACCAACTATGCCACCTAGCTCCTGGTCCAGGCCTTGGTACTCTCCTGCCTAGACTACTGCAACTCCCTCCTGGCTGGCCTCCCTGCGTCCGCCACCCGTCCGCTCCAGCTCATCCAGAACTCTGCTGCCCGCCTGGTGTTCTCTCTGCCTCGCTTCTCCCATGCTACTCCACTCCTCCGCTCACTCCACTGGCTCCCGATCACCGCTCGCATCCAGTTCAAGACTCTTGTACTAGCCTACAGATGCCTTGAGCAGACTGCACCCAGCTACCTCCAGACACTCATCTCTCCCTACACCCCCACTCGACCTCTCCGCTCCTCCTGCACTAGAAGACTGGCTCTACCTCCTCTACGCTCCCCTGCCTCCAGAGCCCGCTCCTTCTCCACCCTCGCCCCGCAGTGGTGGAATCTCTTTCCTACAGATGTCAGGACTGCCCAGTCCCTGACCACATTCCGGCGCCTCCTCAAGACACACCTCTTCAGAAAGAACCTGTAGAACTCCTGTTTTTCCCCTGGGACACATATCATCCTTCCTTAAATGCGCATTACTTGCTCTTATCTGCCCCTATTTTACTGCAATCTGCTAAGTGTTTAATCTGTAGTATTTTGTATTTAATTATATCCTGATGTAACTATCACTGACACTGTTATCTGCTGTATTATTGAATTGTATTTTGTCACACTTGTACTTGCTTGAACCAAAGTCATTGTATTCATCATTGTATTTGTCTTGCTCTTAATTGTATTATTACTTGCACTGTGATTCTTGAAATGTAATTGTTGACGACTGTAAGTCGCCCTGGATAAGGGCGTCTGCTAAGAAATAAATAATAATAATAATAATAATAATAATGAGTTTTTACAAATCTTGGGGTCTGTACAGATGCATACACTGAACTGCAGTGTAATCCGCATCAGCTGTCAATGATGTGCTTGGAGACTGGAACGGCTCCCTCCCTCTCTCTGTTTGGAATCATCTTGTTTATTGTTGTACAGATATACATCACGGTGCATTAGAAATGTGCAGCCCCATGCCATAGCATTACATTACACATGCAGGGTTTATGTGTTTTGTTAATTCAATTCTCTATTTATCATTCCTATAATTGAATCCCAACACAGTGGGTTACAGGACTCCAGTATACAGACAGAAACACAAGCAGTTTATTTTATACAGTTACACAGACTGTAAATGCATCAGGAACCTACACTACAGACAAAAGCTTAGCATCACCTAGACATTTTAGGATTGAGACCATTAAAAAAAATAATAATAATAATAAAAAAAAAAATAAAAAAAAATAATAATAATAAATAAAAAATAAAAAAAACACAACACTATATAATGTGACATAACATGAAATACTGGCAGACTTTTGCAATATAATGATGCTGTAATTTCTTTGATTACATGATGCTAAATAAAAGGTCTAAACAGGGGTGGGGAGCAGAGCAAAGTAGCCAAGACTGAAAATGTATGGTGCTGTGAAGGCGAGTACTTTTAGTAGTTTATATTTTAACAGTAGTTGCACGTAGTCTATACAGTACAAATACAAAGCAAACATGACACAACCTACAGAAACACACACTGTGCACAACAACTGCACAAAGTGTTTCATGTTACAAAAGTGCAAACAGAAACAAACAGAAACACAACAGCTGTATTGCTGGTTTCTCAGCTTCTTGTAATAACTTGTTACTTCTAAGCTGCCGTGCAGAAGGCTGCCTGTCAAGGAAATACCAAAAAAAAAAAAAAAAAAAAAAAGCTTATTACTGCGTTGAGAATACCTCGTTTAAATATGGATGCTTGTTTCACTGCATTCTCTCAGGTACAGCTAACCACAGATATTCTATTTATTTCTATTCTTTAAAATAGAATATCTTTGAGCTAACCTTGAAAGATTTTGCGGTACGACAAAGGTCAAACTGCATTCAAACATTGAAACTCAAGACCCTACTGAAACCATCTTTAAAAACGTAGCAATGTTCTGTAAAAGTTTTGGCTGCAAAACGGAAGCAGACAAAAATAGATTTTTTTTAAAACAATTTTGAGCGACAAATTCAGCGACATTTTCAAGTTTTGTAAACCTTTTAAAATGATGTTGACATACTCTTGAAAAGAAACGTGCAATTTCCATATTTTGCTGCCTTTAAATCAATAAATCGTACACACGGGAGGCAACCCTTACATTTCTAATACTATGTAGAAATAATTATGAAGTTTTAAAACCAGATACCTTCAAATTATTAGTAAACTGTAACATCATGTTTGCCACTAACTCAAGAGAGTTAACTCTGAGAGACCCTGAATGCAGCAGAAAGCACCTGAATCCTCATGCAGGTACAGTACGAGCACGTGAAGGTCTTTCTATGGGAATGGGTTAAACAGGCTTGTGATAATAACAGGTGAAGAGTTTGCTGAAGCATTACTGTGTTTATTACACTGTGTGTGTACAGTAACACAGCTATTTAATGTTCAAATAGTTTAGTCATTTTACCTTTAGGTCAGTATTCAATGTTTTACAGTAACTCTCTAATCCGGCACCACTTTCCAGTCCCAAGCGATGCCAGATTGGACAGGTTTTAAAGTAATCTAACCCATATGCTCCCTCCCTCTCAACCACACTGTGGATTTCACGCAATCTAGAATGGCAATGTCACAGCTACTGGGAGTCACTCACCTGCTAGACTGCATTCTGAATGGGAGCGCCCGTTGGGAGAGCCTTCCTCTCCAGCGCCTTGCTCTCTCACGCAGATTCTCTCCAGCACCACGCTACACTCCCGCAGGCGTACAGGCTCCAGCTCAGGGATGTTTGGTTTGAAGTCCTCGGATTCTTCCTTCACTGGTTCCATGTGCTCAAACTCTACTTCAGGGGGCTCCTGTTTAATACGGACAGTTTCCAGCACCTCTTCTTGTTTCACAGGAAGGGATTCTTCCATCTGGGGGATCTCCAATTCATTGTGCTCAGCTTTAATGTCAGAGACCTCTGGCTGACTGCTCTCACATTGCATCTCACAGAGCTCCTGTTTAATGGGGAGGGAAGCCAGCCCAGAGAACTCCACTCTAATGGGGACAGGTTCAAGTTCAGGGAACTCCTCTTTAATCTTCACACTGTCCATGGCAGCACACGGGATTCTGTTTAGTAGCTGCTGAAAAAATAATCATGTATCAATTTAAATACACTGTTATGAAGGGCATTCAAGGGACAAATGCAATCTGGCATTATAGCAGGAGTGGCTTTACTATTGAAGGAACACAGAATTTCTTTTAATAAATTTATAATATCATAGGATTTTATCTGTTGAAAAAGTTTAACCCTTTGCGGCCCTATGTTGGACCAGGTCTGACATTACAATTTTCCGTTTCCGGTCCGACATCATCAAAAAGACGTCAAGCACAGGTCTCTAGTCATTTTTTCTCAGGAAAAAGCAGAGAAAAGCTTTCAATGGCTGAGTGAGACCGATAGCAGCCGAAAAAAAAAAAATAAGGAGGCGGATCTGTACAGATAGTCAGACAGATAGTCCCTTCAACACAGACATAACACGGACATAAACAAACAAGATACCTGCTTCCTCATCCAGCGCTCAAAGAATATCACAGACATTTGCCAAGCTTGACGTTACAGTAATAAAATAATGCCAAATGCACACTGAGTTTCTACTGAAGCTACAGTAACACTGAAATCAAATTTCATTGACAGTACAATGAAAAGTATTATAAATGTAGTAGTACTGTGCATTTTATTGACAATACGGTTGTAAGAGAGCCTGCAGCAGGGCAGCAGGAGAGAGCCCTGCACACTATTAGCGGGGGCAGGGCAAAGCCCTGCTTGTATAGAGGCTTTGTATTATTAATAGAATGTACAAATATGACTGTATTATTAATAGAATGTATAAATATGACTATTATTAATAGAATGTATAAATATGACTGTATTATTAATAGAATGTATAAATATGACGGCGCAGCCTTGTGTTTTGTTTTGTATTTTAAAAAAATTCGATGTTTTGTTATTGTCTAAAAACCTTGTGCAGAAACAGTGAAGGAAACTGCCCAGACTGACCCAGGGTCTGTTTTGTTTATTTTAGTGTTCGTGACTTTGTTTTGTTTTAACTGTTTGATTTCACTCTGTGAGCAAGTGTTTTTGTTAAAATGTTTGTTTTTGTATTTATTTTTGTGTTTGTAAAGAAACACGACGATGTCAATTTATATATATAATGTGTGTGTGTGTGTGTGTGTGGTGTGTGTTGATATGGTTATATAAATAAATAGCATTACACTCGCCATTTCAATGAAACTCCATACGCTCTGGAGTTTTTTATCACTGACACATCTTTCTGCAGTTGCAGCTGTAACAGGTAGCGCGGCCCAAAGCACCTGCAGGTGGAATACATCAGGATACAGGAGTCCAGGTCGTGTTCTTTACAGAGCTTCATGAGTTCTGACAAAGACATTGCATTGTCCGATTCCCGAGCGTTAAAACAGGGTCAATGTGGTGTACGAATAAATCACACTGCATTTCAGGAACTCTGCATTGAAGCTCTCGATTCAGCTTCACAAGTGCTTTCCCTTTAGTATATTAACAGTTTTCAGTTTAGCATAAAATAGCATCATTTTTAAAATGTGCGGTTTATCCACTAATCGTACTACTACAGCTGGACTCAAACATTAAAGGGACACACGTGCCAGTCCTTAACTACACGTTATTATTATTATTATTACTTATTTCTTATTGGGGGGGGGGACATGTGCAAACCAAGTACACACGACCATAACTACACTTTATGATGAAATACGTTTAGTGTGTGAGTGTCAGTGACAGAAAGGGCAGAAATCAATATTTTGGAGATGATTATTGGAGGGGCCAGTGCCTCTGCATGTACTAAATATTTGAAGATGCACTAAATAGTGTGTTTCTGACCCGGATGGCCTTCCACACGTGTGTGTGTGTGCGTGTACGCATGTGTGTGTATGCGAGTACTAAAAGCATATCCAACAAGATTAGTTTTGTTACTAAAGAAGTTTACTAACTATATTAAGTCATTTTTTTAATTCTGTGAAGACCTTTTTACAATAAAGACCTTAAAATGTGCCCACATTATAGTTTAATGTAAGCTCAAGTTAAGTGTGTGCGTGGTGTCTCCATATCAAAGGCTGGACTCGCTGCGAGTGGTTCATTCAGACACAGCTTAAACTGTGCAAAATAACAAATGTTATATAAGGTTGCTTCAGCATTGTTTTTGCCACATCCCTGTGTTATTACAGAATGTCTATCCATGTGGAAAAGCCCATTAATATTCGCTATATACTGTAAAAAGCCTATCGTGCTGAAAAGCCTGTATAACAGTAAATGTTATGTTAAAAAAGTCCCAGGCCGTGTTATTTTGTTGTACATGTTAAAACGTGGTACTCCATGTACTGTGCTTACCCGGGCTGTGCAAATAATTTTAGCTCAGAAAACAAGGAAACGCTCATCTGAACAAATGATACTGTTGGCCTTTAAAGTTCATTTTAATAGGAGGCTGTGTGGTCCAGTGGTTAAAGGAAAGGGCTTGTAACCAGGAGGTCCCCGGTTCAAATCCCACCTCAGCCACTGACTCATTTTGTGACCCTGAGCAAGTCACTTAACCTCCTTGTGCTCCGTCTTTCGGGTGAGACATAAATGTAAGTGACTCTGCAGCTGATGCATAGTTCACACACCCGAGGAAACTGAGATGCACTTTCTCCTACACTGTATAAAATACAGCCATATCAGAGAATCATTCTTCATTAAAATACAAGAAAAATATCCTCTTTTCAGACAAATGGCAGACAGAGAACCTTGCTGTCCTCCTAGGGGAGGGACACACAGCTCCACTGGCTGCCAAATATGTAGCCACCTGCCACAACCTGAGGGGCACGCAGTGACGGCACAATTTAATAGTTTCAATATTATTATTTCAATATTTCAATTTCTGTATTATTATTATTTATCTTCTATTTTATTTATTATTATTTTGTTACCATTGTTCCTTGTTTGTATATAGATGCATCTGTTCATAATATGTATGTATTTGCTTTGGCAACACTGTGGAAAATAAGTCATGCCAATAAAGCACTTTGAATTGAAATTGAATTGAAATTGAGAGAGAGAGAGAGAGCAGAGAGAGAGCGCAGAGAGAGAGAGAGAGAGAGAGAGAGAGAGAGAGAGAGAGAGAGAGAGAGAGAGAGAGCGCAGCAGCAGCAGCAGCAGCAGCAGCAGCAGCTTTCCAGAACGGTTCAATTAAAATATAATGTGGTATTTTGCTGTACTGATATAACAAACTATGGGCGATTACTTTATATAAATTATCATGTTATGCATGAATGTAAGAATTGGCTTTCTGTGGTGACGCCCCAGAGCGTCACGTGATGCTTTCTATTGAACCACCTGCACGCCGAGATAGCTTCCTAACAGCAGCGTGTCGAGCTCAGAGCAAATGGATTTTTTTCAACTATGGGTTTGTATGACCATCACATGTGTGATGAGTAATATATTTTTTAAGCTGATTATGGTATTTTTTAAAGTGACGATTGCATTAGAAAAGGAAACATGCACTATTTATAACTTGACAAATCTGATGTTAAACCAAAACAAGTGTCAGTAACTTTATTACAAAAACACAGTAGTAATCACATTTAAAAATAAATATTTTAAAAAACTGATGATCTCTCAATTATTTAATTGAAAAAAATACTGCTTATAGTCAAAATGAAGTCTTTAGAAATTGATGATTAAGTGTTACCTATAAAACCTGCTGGATTGTTGTTCTCCAGGACCAGGGTTGGCCACCCCTGATCTAGGCACCATGTAGGTCACACAGGTTGATACTGTAGAGATATGGACTGTGTGTTATGTGTTATTTGGTTTTGTGTCGCTGTTCTGTGTTGTGTCAATGTCCTGAGTGCCTGTGCATGTGAACGAGTGCACCTGTGGAGTGGGGGGGTGGGGGGGAGAGTGATCTAGTCGCGGTCCCAGTGTGCATGTGAATGTTGTCCAACGTGTCTTGGTATGTCTAAATGTTACATGTGTTTTGGGGTTTTGGGGTATAAAGGGGCAGCTTGCACTCTGCTGTGGGCTGTGTTGTGTTGTGCTCACCTCGTGTGAATAAAATCTTGAATGAGATCTTACTGCGCTCGTCTGGCTTCCTTTTGTTTACCCCGGAATGCTACATTGGTGTCAGAAGTGGGACAGAATGAAAGCGTTGGGGATACAGAGAGGGAGCCAGGGGGAGACCTACCGAAGCCGGTATGCAACTAGAGAGAGTAGTGGAATCCGACGGGCGCTGCACAGTGTCTGGGGGTCTGGAGCTGTGAGTGAGAGCAGTGATTCCAGCAGGTGCTGAACAGTGTCCGGGGGTCGAGTGAACAGAGCGTCTCCAGAGAGTGGTAGTGAGAACGGGTCAACTGACTGGATTTAGAACTGGAGCGCGGCGCCCGAGGCAGAACGACAGGACCCATCCGAACAGGACAGCGGAGTCGGAGGGAGCACGACAGGACCCATCCGAACAGGACAGCGGAGCTGGAGGGAGCACGGTGCCCGAGGCAGAACAACAGAACCCATCCAAACAGGACAGTGGAGTCGGAGGGAGCACGACAGGACCCATCCGAACAGGACAGCGGAGCTGGAGGGAGCACGGTGCCCGAGGCAGAACAACAGAACCCATCCAAACAGGACAGTGGAGTCGGAGGGAGCACGGTGCCCGAGGCAGAACAACAGAACCCATCCGAACAGGACAGCGGAGCTGGAGGGGCATGCGGTGCCCGAGGCAGAACAACAGAACCCATCCAAACAGGACAGTGGAGTCGGAGGGAGCACGGTGCCGAGGCAGAACAACAGAACCCATCCAAACAGGACAGTGAGTCGGGAGGGACCCACGGTGCCGAGGCAGAACGACAGGAGCCATCCGAACAGGACAGTGGAGCTGGCGGGAGCGCGGTGCCCGAGGCAGAACGACAGGACCCATCCGAACAGGACAGTGGAGCTGGCGGGAGCGCGGTGCTAGAGGCAGAACGACAGGACCCATCCGAACAGGACAGCGGTGGAACTCGGCCAGGCAGGACAGCGGAGTTGGAGGGAGCACGGCACGCCGACGCTAAATGACAGGGCTCATCCAGCCAGTGGGAGATGCCAGAGATCCACCGCACCTCTCACCCTGACAGACGGTTGCAGCACGGAGGACACTACACCACAGACATCGGGGCAGGGTCCAACCCCCGCAGAAGCAGCTGACAGCACCACGACCGTGCCCACAACTTGGTGGTCGCATCTTGGGAGAGCCTGTCAGCAGAGCTGGGGAGTGGGAGCCAAGCCCATCCTGAATTAGCAGAGTGTGCACACAATACTTAGCCACTGTTCCCTCTGTCCCCCTACTTGTTTGAGGTGCATCCAACCAGGGCACCTGGCCAGGTCATGCCCCGCTGCAATGAGTGTGACTTGGCGGCGTGTAATTGGGCACCAGACATAGGTAAGCGAGGGGAAAATTGTCGGGAGGGACCTTGTATGGTTGATGTGATTTTAGGGAATGTGAAAACCCACACATTAGTGGACACAGGGTGTGAACAGACCTTAATTCGGACAGCTCTCTTGGGCAGTGTGTCGTGGCGGTCACAAGGTTAGGTGGCCATCTTCTGTATCCATGGAGACACGTCGGCATACCCCACACTAAAAGTGTACTTATCGGTAGGACCGATAAAACGTCACCTGGTAGTAGGGGTGGCGGAAAGCCAACACACCCAGTTACTCTGGGCTGAGACGAAAATTTAAAGAAATAATGCAAATAATGGCAGTCTCAGCCACACATGTAAACGTAGAAGAAAAAGGGAAAAGGGAATGAATTGATGATGTGTTCCCTTTTCAAGCTGAAATGTTTTCTCCTGTTTTCCATCCTAGAAAAACAAATAGAGAGAAGCACCGAAAAATGGGAGGGAGCATCAATGAGACAAGGCTGGGGTTTGAGGGGAGGATGCTCGGATGGTAACAAACGCCAGTCTAATGGGGTCGGAACGCAGTGTGACCGAGAGGGCGAGGTTACTGGGCTATCCAGGACAGAAGCTACTCCAGCCCCTCTCAATATACCAGACATATTGCACTCAAGTGCGGACATAGTGTGGGGACAACACAACGTCCCGTCACTAGTGCATGCTTGGGGGCAGGTCCGGTCTAGTGAAGGTAAGGATGTTGACGGCGCTGAGGCACAAGTATTTCCACACATCATTATCAATTAGTGGTGATCGGTTATGCAACATGATACCCAGAGGTAGTAAAATATTAAAAATACGTCCCATCAGTACGTCTGTTTATCATCTACAGATGGATGGTTTGGTGGAACGTTTCAATCAGACCTTGAAGGCGATGCTGAGACGGTTTGTGAATCAGGAGCAAAATCATTGGGCATCGCTCCTTCTCTACCTCCTTTTTGAAGTGAGAGAGGTTCTGCAGAGTTCGACAGGGTTCTCCTCTTTCAAGCTCTTGTACGGCCGACAGCCTCGCAGCATCCTCGATCTGTTGAGGGGTGGGAGGAGCACAAAGGCTCGTCCAAAAATGTAGTGCAGCATGTGCTCCTAGTAAGAGATCGCCTGGATTTGGTCGGTCGTTTGGTCCAGGACAACCTCAAATCGGCTCAGCAGCAGCATTACAATAAAAATGAATTAATTCAAACCTTTCGACCAGGAGACAAGGTAATGCTGCTGCTTCCCTCCTCAGAATTGAAATTATGTGCTAAATGGCAGGGGCCATATGAAGTGATTCGGGCTATAGGAAAAGTGAATTATGAAATTAGACAGCCTGATCGCTGTTATGAACGTGAAATTATCATGTAAACTGATTAAAGCCTTGGCAGGCAAGGGAGGCCTTATTTATAGTCCCAGACAAAGTAAAGGATGATCTAGGCCCCTGTCTAAAGACCCCTAGCACTAAAGTCATTTCGATGGTTCCAGATCAGCAACAGGAGCTGTGTAAGTTTATTGAGGAGTTTAACCATGTTTTTTCTGAATTGCTGTGACAGAAATACAATGAGTTCTGGTGATAAATCTTCCTCCCGACCTGTGAGGGCGCTAAAGAACGGGAGGAGAAGTATCTGGAAGGGCTGGCCTGACAGTTCGTTTCAGGACCGGGGGAAGTGGGTCAGCCTGGAAGGAAGCGAGACTCTGTTGTAAGACCGTATTGATTTGACAGGTAAAGCGAGGGGCAGCTGTAAGTAATAAGGCAGCTGCAACCGTTTACTTAGATATCATGCGGGATTACATATAGGGCCAGGGTAACGCTGTTCTTTTTTCAACCGTTTGGGTTAAGCCAAGGACCGAGAAGGACGTTAGTAATAAAACTGTATTACTCTATAGAGAGTTGCGTGTGTGTGTGTTTGTGTTTGTTTCTCACTGTACAATAACTGTCTGTGTTTTTTGAAACCACCAGACAGCTAAAGCACATCCAGAGCTGTCGCCTTGGGCCAGCACAAGCCGGATCACCACTGCACAAACTGTCACCGAATAAAAAGTGTATTCACTCACCACCAGCACGCACTGCACGCACCCGAGACGGGTGAACGTGTTTTTGTTTTCTTTTGCCAGGACTGTAAACCTGTGTTTTCATCCCCGCGCTCTACACATCGTTGTGTATTGCCGGGGCTTATTATTTATGGTCAATAGACCAGGAATTAAAATAAAATAAAGTTTTTCCACTGGATTATCGTTGTCTGCCTGTCACTCCTGCACCGCATCACCGCTACACCTGTTCCCCTTACTAACCACTTTGCCACACTTGCCCAGTAGAACTAACCTTGTTGAATATGACATTGTCTCACACTCAGGGGTCACAGTACGAGAGAGACCTTACCGGATCCCAGAAAGTCGATGAAGTGGCGTTCTAGCGTTCGCAAAGAGGTATGGGACATGCTCGAACTTGGGGTGATTGAGCATTCCAGGACGGAGTGGTGCAGGTCAATTGTGAGTGGCCAAAAAGGACGGCACCAACCGGTTCTGCGCTGATTTCTGTAAGGTAAACGCTATTGCCCAGTTCGATGCCTTCCCCATGCCTCGGGTCGACGATCTTCTCGACAGACTGGGAACAGTGAAGTTTATCTCTACTCTGGACCTGACAAAGGGATACTGGCAGATCCCCTTAACCAGCAATTCTAGAGAGAAAAATGCATTTTCAACATCAGAACGCTGTTTAACCCTTTGCGGTCCATTGTCGGACCCGGTCCAACATCATCAAAAAAACAGGTCTCTAGTCGTTTTTTCTCCAGAAAAAGCGAAGAAAATGATTCAATGGCCGAGTGAGACCAATAGGAGCCGAGAGAAGCCAGAAAAAGGGGTGTATCTCATGAATACTGATAGCCCCGGCATCACATAGATAACACTGACATACACAAACAAGACAGCTGCTTCTGCATCCAGCGCTCAAAGAACATCACAGACATTTTGGATCGCATTATTGAGGAGTTTGGTGATAAAACGAGTAATCAAGAGATGATTTATCGGTATGTACTAATATTTAGATTTATTTGAAAAATATAGCGAATGAGGGGTGGGGCGGGGCTGGAGATGCAGTACTGAGTGTCCTGTTGCTATGCAGTGCCTTTTAAACCTGTTTTACTGTGAAAAAAATACTTTTAAACAGCGGTTTAAAATAAACTGCGCGTGTGAAAATAAATTGGACCTGACGCGCCTGAGACGCGCTGAATAAATGGACCGCTAAGGGTTAATTTCATAACCATGCTGTTTGGGTGCGCTAACTTGGGAAAATGCGTTTTTCCCCAAAACAGAGACACAATATTTGGGATTCTTAATGGGGAATGGAAGGGTGGAAACCCGTTGTCACCAAAATCAGGGCTTTGGTCGAGGCGGCAATCCCCAAAACCAAGACTCAGGTGAGGTTGCTATTAATAATAATAATAATAATAATAATAATAATAATACATTTAATTTATAGAGCGCTTTTCCACACCCAATGCAAAATGGAAAAAATAACATAGATCCTTGAAGGCCAGTGTTTTGAGATGAGTTTTAAAAATCTCAACAGTCTCGGAGTCTCTTATAAAGCTTGGCAGTGCATTCCAGAGATGTGGAGCAGCACTGCAGAAGGCTCTGTCTCCCAGGGACTGAAGCTTAGTTTTAGGAGTTTGAATATTACCAGAGTTGGAAGACCGGAGAGTACGAACAGGAGAGTAGACATGAAGCAAGTGGCGCAGATATCCTGGTGCAGTGCCAGTGCTGTGGGTTGTGTTGTGCTGTCCTGACCTCGTGTGAATAAAATTTTGAATGAGATCTTGCTGCACTTGTCTGGCTCCCTTTTGTTTACCCTGGAAACCTACAATACAATTAACTTGTGTCATTCTATCACTCTTGCAGGTAAGTGTAAATGTATACAGTAAATTGTCAGGTTCGCACGTACTCTTTATATATACAGACGTGCTCAAATTTGTTGGTACCCTTACAGCTCATTGAAATAATGCTTCATTCCTCCTGAAAAGTGATGAAATTAAAAGCTATTTTATCATGTATACTTGCATGCCTTTGGTATGTCATAGAATAAAGCAAAGAAGCTGTGAAAAGAGATTAATTATTGCTCATTCTACAAAGATATTCTAAAATGGCCTGGACACATTTGTTGGTACCCCTTAGAAAAGATAATAAATAATTGGATTATAGTGATATTTCAAACTAATTAGTTTCTTTAATTAGTATCACACATGTCTCCAATCTTGTAATCAGTCATTCAGCCTATTTAAATGGAGAAAAGCAGTCACTGTGCTGTTTGGTATCATTGCGTGCACCACACTGAACATGGACCAGAGAAAGCAAAGGAGAGAGTTGTCTGAGGAGATCAGAAAGAAAATAATAGACAAGCATGGTAAAGGTAAAGGCTACAAGACCATCTCCAAGCAGCTTGATGTTCCTGTGACAACAGTTGCAAATATTA
The DNA here is from genome assembly GCA_036884735.1 of Huso huso. NCBI lineage: Eukaryota > Metazoa > Chordata > Actinopteri > Acipenseriformes > Acipenseridae > Huso > Huso huso. The sequence goes on along the minus strand of CM072699.1, from coordinate 2,483,304 downwards.
TTAAGTTTAAGGTCCATGGAACTGTAGCCAACCTCCTGGGTGCGGGCGCAAGAGGAAAATCGACCCCAGATTGAACAGAAGGATAGTGTGAATGGCAGAAAAGAACCAAGGATAACTGCCAAAGAGATACAAGCTGAACTCCAAGGTGAAGGTATGTCGTTTCTGATCGCACCATCCGTCGCTTTTTGAGCGAAAGTGGGCTCCATGGAAGAAGACCCAGGAGGACTCCACTTTGAAAGAAAACATAAAAAAGACAGACTGGAATTTGCTAAAATGCATATTGACAAGCCACAATCCTTCTGGGAGAATGTCCTTTGGACAGATGAGTCAAAACTGGAGCTTTTGGCAAGTCACATCAGCTCTATGTTCACAGATGAAAAATGAAGCTTTCAAAGAAAAGAACACCATACCTACAGTGAAACATGGAGGAGGCTCGGTTATGTTTTGGGGCTGCTTTTTGCGCCTGGCACAGACTATCAAGGCATTCTGGAGCTAAACGTACTGCCCAGTGTCAGAAAGCTCTGTCTCAGTCGCAGGTCATGGGTCCTCCAACAGGATAATGACCCAAAACACACAGCTAAAAGCACCCAAGAATGGATAAGAACAAAACATTGGACTATTCTGAAGTGGCCTTCTATGAGTCCTGATCTGAATCCTATCAAACATCTATGGAAAGAGCTGAAACTTGCAGTCTGGAGAAGGCACCCATCAAACCTGAGACAGCTGGAGCAGTTTGCTCAGGAAGAGTGGGCCAAACTACCTGTTAACAGGTGCAGAAGTCTCATTGAGAGCTACAGAAAACGTTTGATTGCAGTGATTGCCTCTAAAGGTTGTGCAACAAAATATTAGGTTAGCGGTCCCATCATTTTTGTCCATGCCATTTTCATTTGTTTTATTATTTACAATATTATGTTGAATAAAAAAATCAAAAGCAAAGTCTGATTTCTATTAAATATGGAATAAACAATGGTGGATGCCAATAACTTTTGTCAGTTTCAAGTTATTTCAGAGAAAATTGTGCATTCTTTGTTTTTTGTGGAGGGGTACCAACAAATTTGAGCACATCTGTATATATATATATATATATATATATATATATATATATATATATATATATATATATATATCTGAGCACACTATTACACTCAGGGGCGACGTTCAGGAGGACATAGAGATGTTTCTGACTCCTGTAAGTGGATCGTTCGTGCACTGGGCTTGCAACGTATCCAGATGAATTTTAATAATCCAGAAATTCACACAGACTCATTCGATTTAAAGTTTTAATGAATCAGAGTAGTATTAGTACCCCTTCGGTTTATTAACTCCTAAAAAATGGATTGAGTAGTTACAGACTACGTAGAATCCCAGCTGACAGGCAACCTGGGCAGTCCAGTGCCTTAACAGGTGTTAGCATTAATACTTCAATACATTTATGATTACAACATGTTTTGCCCTAAGGCTACACATGCATAAAACTAAAGATGGCCACAGCTCCTGTCTCTCAAGTCAACAACATTCTTAAAACACCCGGCAACTCCCTCCATAAAATGAATTAGCCATCATCCCCTAGTCCATCTCTCCTACATCTCCAAAATATGCAAGGTGAACTTTTGAACTGATGTTATTCTTTCTTGGTACCAGAGAGTTCCTAAACACAGCATGCATGTGAATACAGTACAAGTATATGAAGAATACATAGAAAGATGTGTTTAAAATGTAACACCTACTTTGGTGTAATTATTCCCAATCCTTGGGTCAAAATATATATGCACATACTGTATATATCCCTTTTAACATCAAAAGACATTTTCCTTATTTGATTGGCTTTATTACATGTAGAGATGTGGTTTAATGATTAACTAAAACATATTGGATAGGTGCTGGTAGAAGGCTCATAGCAAACTTCAATGCAGGCAACTATATATCCAAGCATTCTCACTTAAATCCAGTCTATCAGAAACATAGTCAAACTATAACAGTCTCATTGTAGCCATTCAGTGCTTTAAAAACATGACCTCTCTGTGTTTTTTTCTTACAAAAATCCTGTTCAGGTAAGTTCTGAACCACCTGCTTCTCTATCAAGGTCATCCATCATTGATAGAAGACTCTTTTGTAAGCATCTTCTCAGACGTATGGCATTCCATGGTCCTATGCTATGGCCTCCCTCATTTGTTCCTAGAGATATTTCTTATGTGTAATAGATCACTCATTATATAAACCTTGGATTCCAAACCCCCAAACTTCACCCTCCGCCTGGTACTATAAACAAGCACGGGTTACCAAGATGAATTACCTTCTTTGTTGCAAGCTTGCGGTATGCCTGACACAGACTGGTATCATTCTATTCTGATGAATAATAATAATCTTCAGTAATTCTGATTATCACAAGTCTGTTCCGAATGCATACTGTCAGTTTGTACTGAAGTTACAGTAACACTGAAATCAAATTTCAATTACAGTACAGTGAAAAGTATTATAAATGTAAAAGTACTGTGCATTTTATTGAAAATACGGTTGTAAGTGAACTTTTAAGAAGTATACATGGCAAATGAACTGCAGTTGAAATGTGCATGTCCCAGCTGCTGTGCTCATTCCTCAGGGTGTGTCTCATAGTGCTCCCAGATTCAGGCACATTCTGATCACAGGCATTTTTAAAGCACAGAAGCAAGGCGTCCTCAGCATCAGGTATTGAGCAAATCAGAAACGCTGACGACTTGCATCCAGTTTGCTGTTCACAGGCCTGTATTATTGTATCCCGTTATTTCAGAACGGTTTTCAAAGTGCTTGTGGGAATGTTGAAATCTGCAGCAGCATCTTTCTTTTTCTTGTACGGTGCTGCATTTTCCATCGCTTTCAGCACCTCCACTTGTCATCAAGGAGCGCACGTATTTGTGTGAGCAGCATGGCAACTCGAAATGCATCATGGGAACTGAAGTCCCCAAACGACACTAAAATACAGAACAGAGATGCTAATGTGGATGCAAGTGAATACATTTCCCACAATCCTTTACACTCAGCTGTTTGAACTAGGATGTTTTATTTTATTTACATTTCTTCCCTGTGAAGGCTCCAAAATAATTTGCATCTGTGTTAAATGAACTTGTATTAAAAAATTATTTACAGTAAGCAATACCGAATGCAGATCTAGTAGTAAGCGTGGCACTGACTCCTCATAATGTGGATGTTGCAGAATGTTTGTGTGTGAAAGCATGTGTTGCATCGGTATGTATTTATGTGTACGAATGGTAAATAAATCCCTTGCAAAATCTATACCCAGCCCCGATGCTTATTCCCATTACCACACTGCATTGTATATTATCCTGTGCTCTGTAATCTACAGACCCCCCTTGCTGATTCCATTACCACACTGCATTGTATATTATCCTGTGCTCTGTAATCTACAGACCCCCCATGCTGATTCCATTACCACACTGCATTGTATATTATCCTGTGCTCTGTAATCTACAGACCCCCCATGCTGATTCCATTACCACACTGCATTGTATATTATCCTGTGCTCTGTAATCTACAGACCCCCCATGCTGATTCCATCAATTATTTCCAAATTAGCTCAAGATCCAGAAAATGAAACCCAGTGGAACAATAACACCACGACACTGTTCTATAGATGATCCATTTTATCAAAGTGAGTTCAGTGATACGCTACAAAAGGAAGAAAGAACACGTGTATCACAATAATCACAACGTGAAGTTAAGCAATGGATAATATTCAGGTACTATTTCAGATGCAATGGAAAATATCAATGATTAGTAAAAGCAACCATTCGCTCAATCATCTATATTTGTCATTCTATAATAATAATAATAATAATAATAATAATAATAACAACAATAATGTTCTTGTGTCAATAAGCAAAATAGCATGAATAAGATATGCAAGTAGAATTGTTTGAATATACAGTATAAGAGCCAGGAAAGAAATATAAACTCAGTAAATTCAAATAGGATATTACGAAATCGTAATTCATGCTTTAGCAATCTGTTGTTTATTTATATATCTTTCAGTTAGAATCCACGGCCCTTAAACTGAACACCGTTACATGTGTTACTATCCATCCTGTATTCATTCCTGCACCTGTTACACAATTAACCAGATCACTTCAAATATTTACACGACTCATATTGTCAGATTGTTCCATCAGATATTACACTGACCCGTTTCTCTTGTCCAGCGACTTACAGACACAGCCTGTTATACTTTATAAATCATCATTCTGCAATTCTACATGTATTACATTCCCACATATAGATTCTGTCAATCTCTGCACTCTTTAGTTGAGCTGGGATACTCAATTCTACATGTATTACATTCCCACATATAGATTCTGTCAATCTCTGCACTCTTTAGTTGAGCTGGGATACTCAATCTTTGTCTTGTAGTCGATGCAGGTTAGAATGAAGTTGTTGTTTGTGGTTCAATGTTCCAGCGTCAGAGGCTGATTTCCTGTAGGATTTGCTTGTATTCCTGGTCACACAACCCAGACTCGCTCAGTGGATTGGAAAACTCTTGCTGTAAATTTGACCAGTGGCAGCAGGCTGAATCAGTTCATTCATTATTGGTTCAACATTTGTTGACTTTTCCTTTCTTCGATTGCAACCCAGTTGCTCGAGTTTCTCTTTATGGCCTTTTGATTTATTTAAGTTTCTTATAATGTTGATCAAACTATGGGGTGTCCCTGTTGAATATTGTGAAGAGCTCTTGTAAGGCTGTTACCCGTAGCTCTCTCTTCTTACTGAAAACCTAACCCTAGCACAAAGGATTATTCATCTTCAACCTCTCACCTTGGAGTCCAGGTGCAACCCGATCTTGTTTATTCAGGGCCTCCAAAGCTCAGGAATTCGGGAGAGGCGTTCTCCCCCAATACATATTGGTGTTACTATGGTGATCAGGCCATTTCACCTCAAGTCGCCATGGCTACCGGGGCCTATTCCTGGTAAGCTCTACAATGCTACACATTCCTCCACTCCCTTGTACATCTGCAGGTGCCACACAATCATACCACAGAGGAGCCCTTTAACTACTCTTATGGTCCAACACTGCAAAAGAGCAAGAAAGAGTTGGTATAAAACCTGTCTGAGTTTCTGTACCTATGACCCGTGCACATGCGTGCTACACTTGTATTACATGGTGCAGTTTACAAAAGCAGTGTAAAATAAAAGCATGGACAATGCACATTGCAAAATATTCAATCATTGATGTGATTCATTTGTTCTAGAAACGTGACAAAATGTACAAGACAAACCCTCCAGGCGGTTGTCCAGTAAGGACGGTGCAGTCTTGTCTCTGGGATGCTACATACCGGGGTCGGGATACTCGTTCCCATCAATGTATTTATTTTCAAGTCTATGCAGTTTAAATACTAAACCCTGAAACTCATTCCCCACACTGAGTTATCAATTTCTCCTGACTCGTCCATCAGATGAGGTGCAGAATAGTTTCCTTTCTGCATATTCCTGCTCCCAGGCACTGACTGCATTGACAGCCTGAGTTAAACTGACAGCAGAGAAGCCTCTTGTGACGTGTCCGCGTCTCCGCCCACGTTCTGACACAATCAGAGTGCAAGAGAGCTGAAATGCATTTTGAACATTTAAAAATCAAGCTCTTAGAGCGATACACAAAACAGTAAATTACACAGGGACTCATAATGAAAGGTTAAGGTTTCGTTCTGAATGAACATGGGCTTCGTCTCTGGTGTGATTTCAGAGCTCCTGCCTGACGGAAGTGCTTGCCACAGTCAGAGCACCAATACGGTTTCTCTCCTGTATGAGTTCGTTGGTGTACTCGAAGGTCATTTTTAGTACGGAAACTCTTCCCACAGTCAGAGCAGTGATACGGTTTCTCTCCTGTGTGAATTCGTTGGTGTGTATGAAGATTGGTTTTAAAACGGAAACTCTTTCCACAGTCAGAGCAGCAATATGGTTTCTCTCCTGTATGAATTCGCTGGTGTGCTTTCAGGGATACTGTGTGACTGAAACTCTTCCCACAGTCAGAGCAGAGATATGGTTTCTCTCCAGTGTGAATTCGCTGGTGTGTTTTCATGTATCCTGACTGACTGAAACTCTTCCCACAGTCAGAGCAGCAATACGGTTTCTCTCCTGTATGAATTCGCTGGTGTGTTTTCAGGGATTCTGTGTGGCTGAAACTCTTCCCACAGTCAGAGCAGATATATGGTTTCTCTCTAGTGTGAATTCGCAGGTGTTTATTCAAGGCTCTTGGCTGACTGAAACTCTTCCCACAGTGAGAGCAGCAATACGGTTTCTCTCCTGTGTGAATTCTCTGGTGTGTTGTCAGATGATCTGACTGAATGAAACTCTTCCCACAGTCAGAGCAGCAACACGGTTTCTCTCCTGTGTGAATTCGCTGGTGTGTTTTCAGATGAACTGACTGAATGAAACTCTTCCCACAGTCAGAGCAGCAATACGGTTTCTCTCCTGTGTGAATTCGCTGATGTTTTGTCAGGGTTCTCTTTCTCTGAAACTCTTCCCACAGTCAGAGCAGCGATACAGTTTTCTCCTGTATGAATTCGCTGGTGTGTTTTCAGTTTTCCTGAAACTCTGAAACTCTTCCCACAGTCAGAGCAGCAATACGGTTTCTCTCCTGTGTGAATTCGCTGATGTTTTGTCAGGGTTCCTCTTTCTCTGAAACTCTTCCCACAGTCAGAGCAGCTATACAGTTTCTCTCCTGTATGAATTCGCTGGTGTGTTTTCAGGTTTCCTAACTGGGTGAAACCTTTCCCACAGTCAGGATATTCTCCACCGCCCGCCCTCGCTTTAGCTGCTGGACTGGAACCTGGAAAATATGAACAGGAAAGAAAGTAAGAGGGACTGCTTGTAGGCTTAGGACATGTGGCTAGGTGGTGAAGTGGATTAAAGTATGTGCATTTTATCTGTGGGTTTGCTCTGGGTCACACCAGTTTAAAATGCAAAGTTAAACTTAAAGCCTTTATGTGTGAAAGCAAAGTCAGTAAAGACTGATTTTGGTGAAACCGATCCCTGGGATCAAAATCTGAGTTTGAAGTTCTCCTGTAATGTTTCAGATCTATTGCCCTGACAAACCCAGATTACAATTATATCAGCATTAGATTACAATTATATCTCTCTCATCATGGTATTTTATGACCTCCTTTTCTTTCCCTACTCCTCCCCTCCTCTGATCTCTCTATCTCTGTTCCTCTGAATCTCTACCACTCTCCCTCTTCCTCCGCTAAGAACCCGGAGTCACCCTGGACCCCTGCTCTCTTATTCCCAGCACATCTCCACTCTGGCACGACTTGCCGATTCTTCCTGAGCAACATCCGAAGAATCCGACCCTTCCTCACCAACTGTGCCATCTAGCTCCTGGTCCAGGCCTTGGTACTCTCCTGCCTAGACTACTGCAACTCCCTCCTGGCTGGCCTCCCTGCGTCCGCCACCCGTCCGCTCCAGCTCATCCAGAACTCCGCTGCCCGCCTGGTGTTCTCTCTGCCTCGCTTCTCCCATGCTACCCACTCCTCCTCCGCCACTCCACTGGCTCCCGATCACCGCTCGCATCCAGTTCAAGACTCTTGTACTAGCCTACAGATGCCTTGAGCAGACTGCACCCAGCTACCTCCAGACCCTCATCTCTCCCTACACCCCCACTCAACCTCTCCGCTCCGCCTGCACTAGAAGACTGGCTCTACCTCCTCTACGCTCCCCTGCCTCCAGAGCCCGCTCCTTCTCCACCCTCGCCCCGCAGTGGTGGAATCTCTTTCCTACAGATGCCAGGACTGCCCAGTCCCTGACCACATTCCGGCGCCTCCTCAAGACACACCTCTTCAGAAAGAACCTGTAGAACTCCTGTTTTTCCCCTGGGACACATATCATCCTTCCTTAAATGCGCATTACTTGCTCTTATCTGCCCCCTATTTTACTGCAATCTGCCAAGTGTTTAATCTGTAGTATTTTGTATTTAATTATATCCTGATGTAACTATCACTGACACTGTTATCTGCTGTATTATTGAATTGTATTTTGTCACACTTGTACTTGCTTGAACCAAAGTCATTGTATTCATCATTGTATTTGTCTTGCTCTTAATTGTATTATTACTTGCACTGTGATTCTTGAAATGTAATTGTTGACGACTGTAAGTCGCCCTGGATAAGGGCGTCTGCTAAGAAATAAATAATAATAATAATAATAATAATAATGAGTTTTTACAAATCTTGGGGTCTGTACAGATGCATACACTGAACTGCAGTGTAATCCGCATCAGCTGTCAATGATGTGCTTGGAGACTGGAACGGCTCCCTCCCTCTCTCTGTTTGGAATCATCTTGTTTATTGTTGTACAGATATACATCACGGTGCATTAGAAATGTGCAGCCCCATGCCATAGCATTACATTACACATGCAGGGTTTATGTGTTTTGTTAATTCAATTCTCTCTATTTATAATTCCTGATGTAACTTAAAAAAAAGGATGATGAGTAGGTAGATTCAAGAAACTGCACAGAGTCCTTTTCTTCAGTCAGTTGTTAGGTTTATTGAAATATGCAGGGAGCCTGGTCCCAGGTACAGGACACAGAATACTCGTTCTTACAATTGTTGCATGACATTAAATACCCTTCTGCATAGGTGTCTGTCTCTCTCCTCCTCTTTCTCTGACACTTAACCAATAGAAAAGGTACAACTCATTATCATTATGTGTGTGTGTGTGTGTGTGTGTGTGTGTGATCTAGTGTGAAGATCTCTGAACTCAGTGCTTTCTTCAGACCCTGGTGTCACAAAGGTCCATACATCTGGTTTTTGTCATCTTCCTTGTTCCTATCTCTCCGATTTGCCTAAGACACTTTGATCCCAGTTTCATTATCTCTTTTTGGCTCTTCGGTCCCCCTTGAAAACTAGCTTTATGACCCCGTCATAAACCAGCTGTATTTTCTAAGCAAAAACCTGTTAACTAGTTTTATAACCCAGTGGACTCCCGAAGGGCAAGCTTCTTTCATGTCAGGGTTGGAGATCAAAGGACTTGTTTGTACAGCCGTGTGCTGCTGGCCAGCCATTTGCTTTGACACTGAAAAAAAGAATCTTTTTTTCAGTTGTTACAACTTCAGAGTAACTTCTCTACCATATTGCAGCTTTCATCTATCACAGCAGTGCTTGCATTTTTGGAACTAACAGTTTTTTCTATCCAATGTTAAATCACTTTTCAGAAAAATAACATGAATACAGCCGTCATTCCTCATGCGTAGCAAACTGCTATTCAATACTTGTTCCATGTTTTCCAACAATTCCTATAACTGAATCCCAACACAGTGGGTTACAGGACTCCAGTATACAGACAGAAACACAAGCAGTTTATTTTATACAGTTACACAGACTGTAAATGTATCAGGAACCTACACTACAGACAAAAGCTTAGCATCACCTAGACATTTTAGGATTGAGACCATTAAAAGAAATAATAATAATAATAAAAAAAATATATAAATAATAATAATAAATAAAAAATAAAAAAAACACAACACTATATAATGTGACATAACATGAAATACTGGCAGACTTTTGCAATATAATGATGCTGTAATTTCTTTGATTACATGATGCTAAATAAAAGGTCTAAACAGGGGTGGGAGCAGAGCAAAGTAGCCAAGACTGAAAATGTATGGTGCTGTGAAGGCGAGTACTTTTAGTAGTTTATATTTTAACAGTAGTTGCACGTAGTCTATACAGTACAAATACAAAGCAAACATGCGTACACAACCTACAGAAACACACACTGTGCACAACAACTGCACAAAGTGTTTCATGTTACAAAAAGTGCAAACAGAAACAAACAGAAACACAACAGCTGTATTGCTGGTTTCTCAGCTTCTTGTAATAACTTGTTACTTCTAAGCTGCCGTGCAGAAGGCTGCCTGTCAAGGAAATACAAAAAAAAAAAAAAAAAAAAAAAAGCTTATTACTGCGTTGAGAATACCTCGTTTAAATATGGATGCTTGTTTTCACTGCATTGCCTCATGTACAGCTAACCATAGATATTCTATTTATTTCTATTCTTTTAAATAGAATATCTTTGAGCTAACCTTGAAAGATTTTACGGTACGACAAAGGTCAAACGGCATTCAAACATTGAAACTCAAGACCCTACTGAAACCATCTTTAAAAAAACGTAGCAATGTTCTGTAAAAGTTTTGGCTGCAAAACGGAAGCAGACAAAACTAGATTTTTTTAAAACAATTTTGAGCAACAAATTCAGCGACATTTTCAAGTTTTGTAAACTTTTTAAAATGATGTTGACATACTCTTGAAAAAAACGTGCAATTTCCATATTTTGATGCCTTAAAATCAATAAATCGTACACACGGGAGGCAACCCTTACATTTCTAATACTATGTAGAAATAATTATGAAGTTTTAAAACCAGATACCTTCAAATTATTAGTAAATTGTAACATCATGTATGCCACTAACTCAAAAGAGCCAACAGTGAGAGACCCTGAATGCAGCAAGATGCACCTGAATCCTCATGCAGGTACAGTACAAGCACGTGAAGGTCTTTCTATGGGAATGGGTTAAACAGGCTTGTGATAATAACAGGTGAAGAGTTTGCTGAAGCATTACTGTGTTTATTACACTGTGTATGTACAGTAACACAGTTGTTTAGTGTTCAGATAGTTTTGTCATTTTACCTTTAGGTCAGTATTCAATGTTTTACAGTAACTCTCTAATCTGCACCACTTTCCAGTCCCAAGCGATGCGGATTGGACAGGTTTTAAAGTAATCTAACTAATATGCTCCTCTCTTTCAACCACACTGTGGATTTCACGCAATCTAGAATGACAATGTCACAGCTACTGGGAGTCACTCACCTGCTAGACTGCATTCTGAATGGGGCGCCTGCCTTCCTTTCCACCTCCTTGCGTGCTGTTGGGAGAGCCTTCCCTCCAGCGCCTTGCTCTCTCACATGAGATTCTCTCCAGCACCACGCTACACTCCCGCAGGCGTACAGGCTCCTGCTCAAGGATGTTTGGTTTGAAGTCCTCAGATTCTTCCTTCACTGGTTCCATGTCGCCAAACTCTACTTCAGGGGCTCCTGTTTACGGACAGTTTCCAGAACCTCTTCTTGTTTCACAGGAAGGATTCTTCCATCTGGGGATCTCCAATTCATTGTGCTCAGCTTTAATGTCAGAGACCTCTGGCTGACTGCTGTCACATTGCATCTCACAGAGCTCCTGTTTAATGGGGAGGGAAGCCAGCCCAGAGAACTCCACTCTAATGGGGACAAGTTCAAGTTCAGGAACTCCTCTTTAATCTGGACAGATTCCATCTTCACACTGTCCATGGCAGCAGACCGGATTCTGTTTAGTAGCTGCTGAAAAAATAATCATGTATCAATTTAAATAGTGTAATGAACGGCATTCAAGGGACAAATGCAATCTGGCATTATAGCAGGAGTGGCTTTACTATTGAAGGAACACAGAATTTCTTGTAATAAATTTATAATATCATAGGATTTTATCTGTTGAAAAGTTTAACCCTTTCTGCCATGTTGGACCAGGTCTGACATTACAATTTTCCTTTCGGTCTGATGTAACTTAAAAAAGGATGGTGAGTAAGTAGATTCAAGAAACTGCACAGAGTCCTTTTCTTCAATCAGTTGTTAGGTTTATTGAAATATGCAGGGAGTCTGGTCCCAGGTACAGGACAAACAGAATACTCGTTCTTACAATTGTTGCATGACATTAAATACCCTTCTGCATAGGTGTCTGTCTCTCTCCTCCTCTTTCTCTGACACTTAACCAATAGAAAAGGTACAACTCATTATCCTGTTACCATATATTTCATGTGCGAGTGTGTGTGTGTGTGAGTGTGTGTGTGTGATCTAGTGTGAAGACCTCTGAACTCAGTGCATTCTTCACACCCCTGGTGCCACAAAGGTCCATACATCTGGTTTTTTGTCATCTTCTTGAGACCTTTTCTCTTTTGATCTATTTGAAGTCTTAGAGCCTGGCTCCTTCGGTCCCCTTGAAAACTAGCTTTATGACCCCGTCATAAACCAGCTGTATTTTCTAAGCAAAAACCTGTTAACTAGTTTTATACCCCAGTGGACTCCCAAGGGCAAGCTTCTTTCATGTCAGGGCTGGAGATCAAAGGACTTGTTTGTACAGCCGTGCTGCTGGCCAGCCATTTGCTTTGACACAAAAGAATCTTTTTCAGTTGTTACAACTTCAGAGTAACTTCTCTACCATATTGCAGCTTTCATCTATCACAGCAGTGCTTGCATTTTTGGAACTAACAGTTTTTTCTATCCAATGTTAAATCACTTTTCAGAAAAATAACATGAATACAGCCGTCATTCCTCATGCGTAGCAAACTGCTATTCAATACTTGTTCCATGTTTTCCAACACGGTCCGACATCATCAAAAAGACGTCAAGCGCAGGTCTCTAGTCATTTTTTCTCAGGAAAAAGCAGAGAAAAGCTTTCAATGGCTGAGTGAGACCGATAGAAAAAAAAAAAAAAAAAAAATAAGGAGGCAGATCTGTACAGATAGTCAGATAGATAGTCCCTTCAACACAGACATAACACGGACATAAACAAACAAGATACCTGCTTCCTCATCCAGCGCTCAAAGAATATCACAGACATTTGCCAAGCTTGACGTTACAGTAATAAAATAATGCCAAATGCATACTGAGTTTCTACTGAAGCTACAGTAACACTGAAATCAAATTTCATTGACAGTACAATGAAAAGTATTATAAATGTAGTAGTACTGTGCATTTTATTGACAATACGGTTGTAAGAGAGCCTGCAGCAGGGAAGCAGGAGAGAGCCCTGCACACTATTAGCGGGGGCAGGGCACAGCCCTGCTTGTATAGAGGCTTTGTATTATTAATAGAATGTATAAATATGACTGTATTATTAATAGAATGTATAAATATGACTGTATTATTAATAGAATGTATAAATATGACTATTATTAATAGAATGTATAAATATGACTGTATTATTAATAGAATGTATAAATATGACTGTATTATTAATAGAATGTATAAATATGACGGCGCAGCCTTGTGTTCTGTTTTGTATTTTTAAAAGATCTGATGTTTTGTTATTGTTTAAAAACCTTGTGCAGAAACAGTGAAGGCAACTGCCCAGACTGACCCAGGGTCTGTTTGGTTTCCTTTAGTGTTCGTGACTTTGTTTTGTTTTAACTGTTTGATTTCGCTCTGTGAGCAAGTGTTTTTGTTAAATGTTTGTTTTTGTATTTATTTTTGTGTTTGTAAAGAAACACGACGATGTCAATTTAGTACATTGTCAATACAAACTGAACCGTGTCACGCTCAACACGGTCTGTCTCAAGAAGTCAATACAAACTGAACCGTGTCACGCTCAACACGGTCTGTCTCAAGAAGTCAATACAAACTGAATTGTGTCACGCTCAACACGGTCTGTCTCAAGAAGTCAATACAAACTGAACTGTGTCACGCTCAACACGATCTGTCTCAAGAAGTCAATACAAACTGAACCGTGTCACGCTCAACACGGTCTGTCTCAAGAAGTCAATACAAACTGAACCGTGTCACGCTCAACACGGTCTGTCTCAGGAAGTCAATACAAACTGAACCGTGTCACGCTCAACACGGTCTGTCTCAAGAAGTCAATACAAACTGAACCGTGTCATGCTCAACACGGTCTGTCTCAAGAAGTCGGCAGCACTCAGCAAATCTAGATTTGCACTGTGGAAGAAAATCTCTCACCGGCATGGTTTGCAATTTTCATTATTCTTGATTTTTTTTTCTAACCGTAAAAAGTCTGAAATTAAAAAGATGTTATCCCAGAGGCGACTGGCTACTCTTGTAATGACGCTGCATGACTGTAAAATGACCAGCCCCTACGTAGAAAAATACGTAGTTCATTTACATTTGTTTAGAACATGTAGTTTATGTATTGATCAAAATCAACGTGTGTACTCAGGGGCATGTGAAATAAACACCGCAATTGGGGAGACACATTAAACAAACAAAACAAAAAACCATATATATATATATCTATATATATATACACACACAATGTGTGGTGTGTGTTGATATGGTTATATAAATAAATAGCATTACACTCGCCATTTCAATGAAACTCCATACGCTGTGGAGCTTTTTATCACTGACACATCTTTCTGCAGTTGCAGCTGTAACAGGTAGCGCGGCCCAAAGCACCTGTAGGTGGAATACATCAGGATACAGGAGTCCAGGTCATGTTCTTTACAGAGCTTCATGAGTTCTGACAAAGACATTGCATTGTCCGATTCTAGCGTTAAAACAGGCTCAATGTGGAAACCTAATAAATCACACTGCATTTCAGGAACTCTGCATTGAAGCTCTCGATTCAGCTTCACAAGTGCTTTCCTTTAGTATATTAACAGTTTTCAGTTTAGCATAAAAATAGCATCATTTTTAAAATGTGCGGTTTATCCACTAATTGTACTACTACAGCTGGACTCAAACATTAAAGGGACACACGCACCAGTCCTTAACTACACTTTATGATGAAATACGTTTAGTGTGTGAGTGTCAGTGACAGAAAGGGCAGAAATCAATATTTTGGAGATGATTATTGAGGGGCCAGTGCCTCTGCATGTACTAAATATTTGAAGATGCACTAAATAGTGTGTTTCTGACCCAGATGGCCTTCCACACGTATGTGTGTGCGTGTACGCATGTGTGTGTATGCGAGTACTAAAAGCATATTGAACACCCGACAATGCCTTAATATTTTGTGTACAGATTAGTTTTGTTACTAAGGAATTTTACCGACTGTATTAAGTTATTTTTTAATTCTGTGAAGACCTTTTTACAATAAAGACCTTAAAATGTGCCCACATTATAGTTCAATGTAAGCTCAAGTTAAGTGAGTGCGGAGTGTCTCCATATCAAAGGCTGGACTCGCTGCGAGTGGTTCATTCTGACACAGCTTAAACTGTGCAAAATAACAATTGTCATATAAATATAAGGTTGCTTCAGCATTGATTTTATCACATCCCTGTGTTATTACAGAATGTCTAATTAATACTAATTAAAAAGCCCATTAATACTCACAATATACTGTAAAAGCCTATCGTGTTGAAAAGCCTGTATAACAGGATATGTTATGTTAAAAAGTCCCAGGTCGTGGTTATTTTGCGGTACATGTTAAAACGTGGTACACCATGTACTCTTGCTGTTAAACGTGCCGGCTGTGCAAATAATTTTAGCTCAGAAAAAAGTTAACGCCCATCTGAACAAATACAAAGTACTGTTCGACCTTTAAAGTTAATTTTAATATATATATATATATATATATATATATATATATATATATATATATATATAACCAATTCAGCAAATATGTGACTAACTGATGAGCAACAAATTGTGTTATCTAACATTGTAAACATGTACAATTTTGTGGGTGAACCACAGTTTGTCTTATTCCTAGTGATTTGTGCAGCAGTCAATCACAACACTGACAGCGTACCATTTTTTGACGTCACACGGATCAAGTTTTGGTACCAGTACCACATTCTGATGATGTACCACGTTCTGCACCTACACCGGCTTTCAGCCACTTCCTGTAGCGCGACACTCTAAATACCTTTTCTCAAAATAACGAAAACAACCGCGTCTGTATCATTTAGTTTAAAACAACCGCGTCTATATCATTTAGTTTAAAACAACCGCGTCTGTATCATTTAGTTTAAAACAACCGCGTCTGTATCATTTAGTTTAAAACAACCGCGTCTATATCATTTAGTTTAAAACAACCGCGTCTGTATCACTTAGTTTAAGACATCTGCAGTTAATAAATAAATCAAATTAATATTACTTTATGGCTTCTGCAGTTAATAAATAAATACAATTTGTAAAAAATAAAACAGGGTAATCAAAAACATTATGTTTTATAAAGTTATTAACACAGACAGACGTGCTTATTTCTCAGCACGCAATGCGTTTTCATGTAGTTTATATTCAATATGAATCTACAATTACGTGTAGTTTCGTACAGTATCTGTTCAGTTCAGTCGGGATTTATCCCAGACACTAGGAGAGCATCGAGAGGTTGCGCGCATCCGAGTTCAGCAGGTTAAACCACATCAACACCGCGCTGACATTACTAGCTACCCATGACGAGAACATCACATACCTGCGCTGCACAGAAACACTGACCGGCTGAAAAACCCGCGGCTAACAGCAAAACACCACTGCGTCGAGAACAACGAAACAT
Organism: Huso huso; assembly: GCA_036884735.1. NCBI lineage: Eukaryota > Metazoa > Chordata > Actinopteri > Acipenseriformes > Acipenseridae > Huso > Huso huso. The sequence goes on along the minus strand of CM072699.1, from coordinate 2,467,059 downwards.
GAATTAAAAACAACATGGAACTTACTTTTTCTTTTTTTTTTTTTTTTTTTTTTTTATCGTCCACGCTTGTCAACTGGTGCGCAACAAAATGTTAAATAAATTAAAAACAACTCTGCGGAGCGCAATCTTTTTTCTTTTAAATTTCTGGCGTTTGTTGTTGTTCTTCTCTTTGAAAATGCGCTGAGGTATGACGCAGCCTGCGCTCTAGTAACTCCTAAAAATCCTGCGTCTCCTGCGGGAGTCTGCCTCTGACGTCACCGCCTGCGTAGACGGCGCTAGGACAGATTTAGGAGATTTCCCAGCACGGTCCACTGAGCAAACATAGCGACCAACTTCATTGATTTTGCCATTGCAGAAGAGATAGAAGCAGTTGAGTTTCCCTTCGTGCTCCACCACCTTCAACAATTACAGCAACCTCAGAAAAGGTCAAACGATGTAGACAGCACAAATACATTTTTCATTAGTTGTCAGTATTTTATTAGCCAAAGCCTTTGTACAATTAATTAAATGCTACATTTTACACAAATACATATACGTCCCATAATGATTGTATTTACTATAAGGATAAACAAAATGCAACAGAAAATATAATTGCATGAGGTGATGGAGTCCAGTAACCAAACTAGTGTATCCAGTGGTACTATTTGTTCACTGACATTCTTAATTAAAATATGTTCTATATATATGGCTTCTGATCACAAACACACACAAGTGAACTCTCCCTACAATACAGTTTAGAAATATGCACACACATAACTCACCTTTTGGGTGCACTGGGCTCTGGCTCTTCAGTACATCACTGAAAAGCCTCCTGGCATATTCAAGATCTGCATGAAATAGGATGAGATTAGTCGATATATAACTGTGGCATTACATGAAGTCGGAATATGCATTGTATCAAGAGGAGCTAACAGGTCTGGTAAAGGGTTAGGGTTAAGGTTAGGGTTTGTCTAAACAAATACCAATGCAAATGCACAAGAACAAAAGGCTGTAGTTATTGTATTCCAGGGTTGTTGTAGTTATTGTATTACAGGGCTGTTGTAGTTATCGTATTCCAGGGTTGTTGTAGTTATTGTATTACAGGGTTGTTGTAGTTATCGTATTACAGGGTTGTTGTAGTTATTGTATTAGAGGGTTGTTGTAGTTATTGTATTAGAGGGTTGTTGTAGTTATCGTATTACAGGGTTGTTGTAGTTATCGTATTACAGGGTTGTTGTAGTTATTGTATTAGAGGGTTGTTGTAGTTATTGTATTACAGGGTTGTCGTAGTTATCGTATTACAGGGTTGTTGTAGTTATTGTATTACAGGGTTGTTGTAGTTATCGTATTACAGGGTTGTTGTAGTTATCGTATTACAGGGTTGTTGTAGTTATTGTATTAGAGGGTTGTTGTAGTTATTGTATTACAGGGTTGTCGTAGTTATCGTATTACAGGGTTGTTGTAGTTATTGTATTACAGGGTTGTTGTAGTTATTGTATTCCAGGGTTGTTGTAGTTATCGTATTACAGGGTTGTTGTAGTTATCGTATTACAGGGTTGTTGTAGTTATTGTATTCCAGGATTGTTGTAGTTATTGTATTCCAGGGTTGTTGTAGTTATTGTATTACAGGGTTGTTGTAGTTATCGTATTCCAGGGTTGTTGTAGTTATTGTATTACAGGGTTGTTGTAGTTATTGTATTCCAGGGTTGTTGTAGTTATCATATTACAGGGTTGTTGTAGTTATCGTATTACAGGGTTGTTGTAGTTATTGTATTAGAGGGTTGTTGTAGTTATTGTATTACAGGGTTGTTGTAGTTATTGTATTACAGGGTTGTTGTAGTTATTGTATTACAGGGTTGTTGTAGTTATTGTATTACAGGGTTGTTGTAGTTATCGTATTACAGGGTTGTTGTAGTTATCGTATTCCAGGGTTGTTGTAGTTATTGTATTACAGGGTTGTTGTAGTTATTGTATTCCAGGGTTGTTGTAGTTATCGTATTACAGGGTTGTTGTAGTTATCGTATTACAGGGTTGTTGTAGTTATTGTATTACAGGGTTGTTGTAGTTATTGTATTCCAGGGTTGTTGTAGTTATCGTATTACAGGGTTGTTGTAGTTATCGTATTACAGGGTTGTTGTAGTTATTGTATTAGAGGGTTGTTGTAGTTATTGTATTACAGGGTTGTTGTAGTTATTGTATTACAGGGTTGTTGTAGTTATTGTATTACAGGGTTGTTGTAGTTATTGTATTACAGGGTTGTTGTAGTTATCGTATTACAGGGTTGTTGTAGTTATCGTATTCCAGGGTTGTTGTAGTTATGGTATTACAGGGTTGTTGTAGTTATTGTATTACAGGGTTGTTGTAGTTATTGTATTACAGGGTTGTTGTATTTATCGTATTACAGGGTTGTTGTAGTTATCGTATTACAGGGTTGTTGTAGTTATCGTATTACAGGGTTGTTGTAGTTATCGTATTACAGGGTTGTTGTAGTTATCGTATTACAGGGTTGTTGTAGTTATCGTATTACAGGGTTGTTGTAGTTATCGTATTACAGGGTTGTTGTAGTTATTGTATTACAGGGTTGTTGTAGTTATTGTATTCCAGGGTTGTTGTAGTTATTGTATTCCAGGGTTGTTGTAGTTATTGTATTCCAGGGTTGTTGTAGTTATTGTATTCCAGGGTTGTTGTAGTTATTGTATTCCAGGGTTGTTGTAGTTATTGTATTACAGGGTTGTTGTAGTTATTGTATTACAGGGTTGTTGTAGTTATTGTATTACAGGGTTGTTGTAGTTATTGTATTACAGGGTTGTTGTAGTTATTGTATTCCAGGGTGGTTGTAGTTATCGTATTACAGGGTTGTTGTAGTTATTGTATTACAGGGTTGTTGTAGTTATTGTATTACAGGGTTGTTGTAGTTATTGTATTCCAGGGTTGTTGTAGTTATCGTATTACAGGGTTGTTGTAGTTATTGTATTCCAGGGTTGTTGTAGTTATCGTATTACAGGGTTGTTGTAGTTATTGTATTACAGGGTTGTGAAGATGACAGGTGCTCTCTGTAAAACATTTCTCTCATGTTCCTTATAACAGCTTTCGATGTCTTCAAGAACATATTTGTTGTAGTAGTTATAGTGACAAATCAAACATGAACACACAACATCACTGATACACATCATGTAAGTTTCAATAATGCATTCTTAAATGGGGTTTAGTTTATTATCAGTATTAATATTTCGTACTTGACTGAATTCTTTCCTTCTCTGCAGGTGTAATAGTTGCCATGCCATCAGTGAGTGTAATATCCAGCTTTTCCATTATGGATGCTCACCAGGGAAGTGGCTGCCACTAACATAGCTTTTATAGACACAGATACACACAGGTGGGTTGAATGAATCACTCAGGATAACAATGTGGCTTTATCACACTTTAACCATTCAGGTGTGTTTTAAGTACATGTGGGTTACTTGTTAGTATATTATTAAATGTGATAATTATGGATAACTACTTTCACAGGAGAAAGCTTATGTACTTTCATATCTATTCTGAAAGTGACATTTAGCTTACAACATTAGCACATATTTTATATGTGTATGTATGTGTACATTAGACCAAATACATTCCAAACCAACAGTTAACCGGTAAGGGCATCATTTGAGGTCTGCTTTACCTTTATTGTTTGTAGTTTAATCAATAGACAGCAATAAGAACAGGAACACTATACATGTCATTTAATAAACTAGAGCAATGTAACCTGCTCTGCAAGCTGTACTGGAAATGCCTGTATAAATAAACACACACACACACACACACACACACACACACACACATATATACAGTAACATTGTCATGTCTGTGAAGCAGGACTCAGGGGAAACGCTGTTAATTCTTAATACAGGTTTATTTGAAAATAAAAGAAAGAGGGGATTCCTGTGGAGCTGCAACAACAAATAATCTGGACAGCAGCAGGACAAAATAAGACAGACAAGATAAACGAACTGGACAGACAACGAATCCTGCATTGCTGCAGGTGCCCGGATCGTTATTATTATTTTATTATAGGTCTGTTCAAGCAAGTTAAGTCATGTACATCGGTTTTACTAGTTACATTCGAGAATTAAAATCAAACGCGTAATATATACACATGTATGTTGTTTACAATAATACGTTGTAATTTATCCAAGCTGTTTTAGCATGTATTTCACACCCCCACACTAGGTGGCGGTATCCCCTTCACTAATCCTGCACATGGCTCTCAAAGCCCCTCTTGCACGGCTGGCGCTCTTCCATTGTTTATAGGGCGGGTCTGCTTCAGCGCAGCTCCTTTTAGAATCTGCAGCGCATGCGTAGTCTCCCCGCCAAGGACATGCGTCACCTCTGTTGTCAGTTCTGGCTGCGGCCAAGCAGTTTGCCTTACTGGGACAGGTTATGCATGCAGACCCACGTCATTTGACACAGGATCCCAAAAGCCTGCGCTACTAGAACGCAGCCACTGGCTTGGTTTTTAGGATGGAACTGCTTAACAGTCCCGCGTTTTGATTGGTTCTTATCTGTCGGAGGAATATGACGTCAACACGAGTGGGAAAGCTTGGAGGCATTTTAACATTGTGATATGAGAGAGAGAGAGAGAGAGAGAGAGAGAGAGAGAGAGAGAGAGAGAGAGAGAGAGAGAAGTCATTAGGTGACTTTCACGTGATTTGATTGGCTCTTGTAATGCTTTTTGCATAGTTCCCGATTACCCCTTGTCCTCTATTCATTGCTTTCATTCCCCTTAACTTGAAAGCTACGTGTTTATATATATATATATATATATATATCGCAGTTCATTAGAGCAAGTGTTTTCCTTTATCAAATGTTATTATTAAAACCCATTTTTGATATAGAACATGGTATTCCAAAAAAAGGACATCTTATTTGCTTGTGTAATGTCCATCAATATATAGTCATGTGTAGGGGTTTATCAGACCTCACTTATGAGTTTTAAGAGACCATGCCCTTCAACAGCTTCAAATAAGCATTCCTTGCCTATCCATGATAGTATAAACTGGCTATAGATGATGTTTAAACAGTTGGATATGCAAATATAATACAAAAGAAATACATTGTAAATTAGTAATGATTCCATCGAGTGCGTGATTACAGACATTCTTGTGCAAAGTACAAGCAACGTGTAAAACTGAGCCCCTCAACCATTTACTGTGAAGTCCTTCCTAATTGGAAACATTTGCACTTGTAACGACCCACAGGCAGTCCTGATCAGATACGATCCATGACCTTTTATGTCATATCTCGGCCGTCCAATCACTAATCTACTATTGTTTTTGCGTGGGTCATATCCATGACTACGGGCCACGTCTCCATATAATTGGTTTAGGGCTAGGATGGGTGGGACGTATAATATTATAATACAAGGATAAAATCAAAGTAGACGTCGAAATGTCAGAATTCCTCTAGAGGAAAATATACTTGAACTTTGACCCATTCGACTTCTCGAGATCACTTTCAATTCAAACACAAAATGTCTAGTGTTCAATCACTCGACAACACCCACAATGCAGAAATGTTCATTAACAAAATGAGAATATGTCAAAAACAATTGATGTAAAGCTGGTACATTTGTCTGTCAGAGAAACTGGAGAGGAACGGAAATTAAAGACATTCCTGTCAATGGCTTTCAAAATTCAATCAGACAACACCCACAATTCATGTTTTTTAGGCACTTTTTTTTTTTTTTTAAATTTAGTCGTTGCCAATTAGTTTTATTATTTTCTCCCCAATTTGAAATGCCCAATTATTTTAGGCTCAGCTCACTACCACACCCCCGCGCTGACTCGGGAGGGGCGAAGATGAACACATGCTGTCCTCCCAAGCGTGTGCGTCAGCCAGCTGTCCACTTTTTACACTCTGCAGACTCACCGTGCAGTCGCCTCAGAGCTACAGCGCCGAGGACAACGCAGCTCTGGGCAGCTTACAGGCAAGCCCGCAGACGCCCGGCCAGACTACGGGGACGCTGGCCCGCGGTGAGCCGAGGACACCCTGGCCGACCTAACCCCCTCCCCGGCGACACTAGGCCAATTGTGCGCCGCCACCTGGGAGCTCCCGTCCACGGTCGGTTGTGGAATAGCCTGACCGAACCGGCGACGTCCAGACTACAGTCGCATCCTGCACTCCAGCGAGTGCTTTACTGGATGCGCCACTCGGGAGCTCGATGTTTTTTAGGCACTTTTAACAAATCTGTCTCTGTGAAGATTTACAATCATCCTTCACCAACGGGAGCACCAACCAAGCGAGCGACACAAATCTTTGACTCTGACAGCGACTAAAAAAAAAAAAATAAAATAAAATAAAAAGCATACCCTATTGAAACACATTTTTCTTAAAAACACATTATTTTTTGCAGTTCATTACCCAGTTTAATTCAACATTCCTGAATTATCAAAAATAATATTATATTTAAGATTGTTTAATATTGACAGTGTAAGGAAAAATTGATGAAAACTGGAAAACAATATTATTGAAAGTCAAAAATATGTTTATTTCTAATACAAGAATAGAACTGTTGTACAGAGTTTGTCCCTCTGGGCTTGCAGTGAGATTGGTAGAACTGAGCACCACACAATGCATTCACTTCAGTTGTGTAGATTCCAAAACACACCCTTTTAATGATGTAATTTATGACCCCTCCTCACTATACCTATACGTGGCAAGTCTCCAGGCCTCATACACACATTCCTTTGCATGTGTTATCTCTGAGATTCTCCCATCCCCCATGCAAGCAAGCAGAGCAGAGCTGTAAAACCCCCTACATAAATGCCCATAAATGGTCATATTGCTCTCCTCTAGTCAACTGCAATTTATTGAGACAGACCCTACACTCTGTGCTCAATATATCTCCATTGAAAGTACCATACATTCCAAATATGAAAGTGGTGATTGATTATCTGTCTTTAGGCCGTGCTGGAGATACCCTTATATTATTATTATATATTTCTTAGCAGACGCCCTTATCCAGGGTGACTTACAATTGTTACAAGATGTCACATTATTTCACATTATACACATTATACATTATTTCACATTATACAGATATCATATTATTTTTACATATAATTACCCATTTATACAGTTGTTTTTTTACTGGAGCAATCTAGGTAAAGTACCTTGCTCAAGGGTACAGCAGCAGTGTCCCCCACCTGGGATTGAACCCATGACCCTCCAGTCAAGAGTCCAGAGCCCTAACCACTACTCCACACTGCTGTCATGGTAGACTTGTTTTCTAGATTCGCCTTGGCTGCACCCACTAGAGAGAGCAGACCACAGACCACAATAAAAGCTCCATAGAAAGCCATAATTCAGCCTTTTTGATGTCCGAGCGTATCCACTCGACCGTGGGGCTGCATTCGAGTCAGAATTGGTGCAAGAACTAAGCAGGTTGTATGGCTTTTTTGAAAAGCTGCACTACCCTGCACCATCCACAAGGAACGGGCTTGTGAGAGACTTAATCAAAACTTTTGTCTTTGTTAGCATCTTTGAGAGAGGATGTGATATTTGGATGCCACGCCCATCTCCCTGTGGATCTAGTAACCAGAACAATACCAACACGGAATCCCCAGACCTTGAGAGGATGGATCTGTTCCTTCATTTGGTTAAAGCTTTGAAACCGGAAGGACCCGTATTGTATGGTATCGTGAGTGTTTTGTTTTTTTTGTATAATTGTTATTATTAGAAGGCTAACACGTTCTGGAGCTGTCATCAGAGGCCAGCACTTACCCGGAACATCACTGCACTGGAGCATGATAAATTGTATTTACAGCACGAGCACTACTGCACTCACTGAGGACTGGTGACCGTGTATGTGTTTTGAATACCGTGTACATTGTTTGGGACTGCCCCGTGAATTAAATATACAGAGCAGTACACATCATTGTGTATTCCCTGTATCTCATTATTATTTCTGTTGGTCGGGTGTTCAGAGGTGGAGTGAGAGAGCGAGATAGTAAGAATTGAAACTGAAATTAAAACTAAAGAATTAACAATTGCTATGCATGCTGTCATTACACCAGCTCGCACTGGCATTACACCAGCGTGCTGTCATTACACCAGCGTGCTGTCATTACACCAGCGTGCACTGTCATTACACCAGCGTGCACTGTCATTACACCAGCGTGCTGTCATTACACCAGTGTGCTGTCATTACACCAGCGTGCTGTCATTACACCAGCGCGCACTGGCATTACACCAGCGCACGCTGTCATTACGTTTTATTTAGTGTTCGCTTTATTTTGTGTTTTGTCTGTTTTGGCCACCGTGCCATTTTATTTTGCAAAGTGTTTTGTTTGTTTAAATCTTTTATTTGCAATAAACTCGCCCAACAGCGCTTCATACCTCCCAGTACTGTGTGTCTCTTCCTGGTCTGACGTCACCCACAAGCCATCTTGCTCACGCTAGCCTACAGTAGAACTATCAGGAATAGATGAGGAGTAATTGACCAATGCAATCCAATAATATCCATGTTAAGTTGTTGAAGGGCACTGGTCTCTTAAAACCCATAAGTTAAAGAGCAGATATAGGCCTTTTTTGTATTTTTTATTTATTTATTTGCATGTGATAGGTGAATAAAATATGTTGAATTTCCGCGATTCTATTCATATTGAAGTCTGATAAACCCCATACGCATGACTGTATATTGATGGACATTACATAAGCAAATGAGATGTCCTTTTTTTGGAATGCCATATTCCTTCTCAAAAATGTATTTTAATATTAACCTTTAATAATCTATTTCAGTGTGATGCAGTTTCTTCATTGTAATAAATAAATAAGCTTTAAAAAAAAAAAATTAAATTTGATTTCTGTTTCTTCTTAAAACAAAATTTGGGGAGAGTCAAAAAATATTTTAACTTTGATTCATGTACTAAAGGTTACTCTTAAATGAATTCACAGTCCAGTTCTGTTGTACATTTTATGGTAAATTGAGCATGACCTAGAAACTGGACTGTCATGTGTAAGAGCAGAACATCCCATAAACTCGGCTGAAGCAAGGCATCCTCAGCATCAGAATTTGGGACAAATCTGAAAACCAGAGCAGGCCAGAATTTGCATCACCTCAGAAGCTGGGCAGTGTATATATAAAACTGTGATTATATTAGAGATAAACTAATGTATCGGTTAACAAAACTGAAATAGTGCCGTTTAAAATTTGCAGCAGCAAAATAAATCAAGCAAATGCTGTATTATATAGTCAGTAAAACATTTTTTAACTTGTTTCAATGTAGAATGTTCTTGGTTTGAATTTGAGATGGTGATCCATTTTTTTTTTGGCGCTTTATTAACTGTATGACTGGGGGGGAAGCAAATCTAAATGTAATGATGCTTGTTGTATATTGTTATATAGTTTAGTTATTGCTTTTTCATGTCTCCTGAATGACTGAAACTCATCTCACAGTCAGAGCAAAAAAATGGTTTCTCTCCAGTATGAACAGGCTGGTGTCTTTTCAGGGTTCCTGAATCCTAAAACTCTTCCACAGTCAGAGCAGCGATACTTTTTTTTAGGGCATTGGCTAGGTGGTGAAGTGGATTAAAGTGTGTGCATTGTAGCTGTGGGGTTTGCTCTGGGTTACACTAGTTTAAAAATGCAAAGTTAATCAAAGCCTTTCTGTTCAAAGTCAGTAAAGTTGAAATGAAACTGAGCCCAGGATCAAAATCTGAGTTTGAATTCTCCTGTAATGTTTCAGGTTTATTGCCCCTGACAAACCCTATAATATCTTTTTCTCCTCAGCATTAGATTACAATGATATCTTTCTCATGATGGCATTCAGATATATACAAAAACACACAGTTCCTAATATTTATTTTTACCCTATGATCGCTGGGTTTAAACACTTTTTAAAAGTTGGAACTACAGTAGCTCCCACACTCGAGTGCATTACAATGGTGTCTCGATGATACAGTAGCTCAACAGCTCTGTACATTACAATGGTGTCACACGATGATACAGTAGCTCCACACACTCTGTACATTACAATGGTGTCACACGGATTAGAGTAGCTCCATGCACAGGTGCATTACAATGGTGTCAACACGATGAAACAGTAGGATTCGATTGCAAACAATGGTGTCAAGGTGACAGTGGTGTATCTTCCTCTCATGTCACATGAACAATTAAAGACAGACAAATAGTATATGTTACTTCAAACTTGATTAAATGAAGCACAGCTCGAAAAAACAGCTACTAATGGCAAAAACTTTTTTATTATCAAAGGTCATTCAAAATGAGTTAGACAGCAGTTCAGAATTCATTCTGGCAGACAGTACAAGCCAAAGATGACATTTAATTCAAAAAGGCTGTAAATTACATTTAACAACTGCATCACATCAAATATATTTTATTTATGTAATATAATGACATTAATATGTTGTGTAATAACTCCTCGATGAAAGACCTAGGGAGTTTATAGTGAAAAAAGAGCAATCCAGATTTATATATCTGTTTTAAAAATTTTTTAACCATGTTTTTAATATATTGCCAGAAGTGCTGAATTTAAAGCAAGGTTAATGTTAAAATATAATGTAATTATTTAAGAGTCAGTGTGATACAGAAAAAAATGTTGAGCTGATAAAGAACCAAAAAGGATATTGTGGTTCTGCAAAGTAGTTCAAAGAAAGAAACACTGCAGTTAAAGCGAAGGCTTTTTTTTAAAAAGGCATGCCCATTAGCATCAAACAGGCTAAAATAATTGAGATTATTCAGGACTTTGAATGTTGCATTTTACCCATCTGAAAAAACATTTAAAGTGTTAAAAGGGTATAGTTAATCCCAGACCCAAAACTTTATTTGACCTGAAAAAAGGTAATGTTTCTTTCTGAATGAACATGGTCCTTAGGGTTTGTCTCCAGAATTCACTGGTGTGTTTGAAGATGTCCTAACTTGTTGAAACTCTTGACAATCAGGGCACTGGTTCAATTTCTCTGGGGTGAGTTTGTGGGTGTGTTGTTTGAGGTTACTTTACCTGACAAACTCTTCCCACAGTCAGAGCAGTGAACTGTTTCTCTCCTGGGTAATTCGCTCATGTTTTCTTAGGGCTGCTATAATGGAAACCCTTCTAACAGTCAGAGCAGCGATGGGGTTTCTCTCCTGTATGAAGCTGGTGTGCTTTCAGATAAATGAAACTCTGAAACTCTTCCACAGTTGAACAGATCGGTTTCTCTCCTTTTTTACAGAGAATTTTCAGTTGTTCTGAAACCTGAAACTCTTCCCACAGTCACAGCAGCTGACACGGTTTCTCTCCTGTGTGAATTTGCTGGTGTGATTTCATGGGATCCAACAGACTGAAACTCTTCTAAACAGTCAGAGCAGCTGACTGGTTTCTCTGCTGTGTGAATTTGCTGGTGTGCTTTCAGGGACTGATTGACTGAAACTCTTCCCACAGTCAGACAGCAGAGTTTCTCTCCTGTGTGAATTGGCTCATGAATTCTCAGGGTTCCTCTTTCCTGAAACTCTTCCCACAGTTTAAGTTCAATATGGTTTCTCTCCTGTTTAAAATGGTGTGCTTTCAGGTGTCGGACTGACTGAAACTCAAACAGTAAAGCACACAGGACGGTTTCTCTCCTGTGTTGAATTAATGCGTGATTTCTCAGGGTTCCTCTTTTCCTTAAACTCTTCCCACAATCAACAGCATATGGTTTCTCTCCTGTGTGAATTCGCTGGTGTGCTTTCAGGTGTCCGGACTGACTGAAGCTCTTCCCACAGTCAGAGCAGCGATACAGTTTCTCTCCAGTGTGAATTCGCTGGTGTGTAAGAAGGTGTTTTAACTGGGTGAAACCTTTCCCAGAGTCAGGATATTTTCCACTGCCTGCTGCTGGACTGGAACCTGGAAAATATGAACAGGAAAAGAAAGTAAGGGGACTGCGGTAGGCTTTGGGCATGTGGCTGGGTGGAGAAGTGGATTAAAGCAGGGTTCCCATCTCCCCTGAGGCCCACCTGTTCAGCTGCATCAGGCACCGCGCCCACTATTGCACTCCTGGGGAAAATGTCAAATTAAAAACATTTTTGGTTTTAAACCTGTAACATTATAAATAAACTAATCTAAACTGTCCTTTACTCATTTGAATAAATAATGTGAAAGATGGAAATCCATAGTTAAAAATTCAAACACTAATTTTAGTGAATACAATAAATTGCAAAAAGATTAAACAAGCGTTTTATCAACCTTTTAAGTCAGTACCTTTGTATAATTATTATTATAATGTTTCAACAAAAAATATTGGTGTTATTTTAAGACGTCTGTATAAAAAACAGTATAACTCTTTTAATAAATCAATTAGCATGCAACAAGACTTATCAGTTTGATTCATAACTTGTGTTTTTTATGTTTTGAAAAACTGAAACATCTTCCCCCACAATATTTTAAATGTTAATAGCTACTTAGTGAATGCGTTTCATCATTGGCATCAATTGTAAATGAATGTTATTAGTCAGTATGGAATGGTTTCTACAAAAAAAAAAACCCATTCCAGCTCCTCAAAGCAGAGCCAGTCAGGTACAAATGCATTCAAACTCCTGTGTGCTGCCTTTTCTGTTCTTTATACTTTGCAAAGGGTTTCTTTGGTAAAACTCTTCCCATAGTAATGTTATGAATACTGAACACACTTTTTACATCTGCCAGCAGAGCGATCACATGACCTCAACACCGCCCTATGGTGTGTTTTTCAGGTTACATCCTGCCTACAGGAAGGCAATCTTTAGCTCTGATTTGTGAATTTCTGCTTTGATTGACAGTCCTCGATACTCCTTGCTACACTTTATTTTTCTATAATTACAGCTGCCCGGCCTGCTTATGAACAGGAAAAAAACACATAGAATGTCATTGCACCCTTAGGGCCCGAAGGTGGTGCTGTTTGGAACCCTGGATTAAAGCATGTGCATTTTAGCTGTGGGGTTTGCTCTCGGTTACCCCAGTTTAAAAATACATTTGTTTAAAATAAGTTAAACATAAAGCCTTTCTGTGTGAAAGCAAAGTCAGTAAAGACTGATGCTGGTGAAACCGAGCCCTGGGATCAAAATCTGAGTTTGAAGTTCTTCTGTAATGTTTCAGGTCTATTTCCTCTAACACACGCTACAATTTCTCATCAAGGCATTTTATGACTTTTCTATCTTGGATTATGTAAAGATGCATACATAGAACTGCAGTGTAATCCTTATAATCTGTCAATGATGTGCTTGGAGACTGGAATGGCTCCCTCCCTCTCTCTGTTTGGAATCATCTTGTTTATTGTTGTACAGATATACATCACGGTGCATTAGAAATGTGCAGCCCTATGCCATAGCATTACATTACACATGCAGGGTTTATGTGTTTTGTTAATTCAGTTCTCTCAATTTATAATTCCTGTAATTGAATCCCAACACAGTGGGTTACAGGACTCCAGTACACAGACAGAAACACAAGCAGTTTATTTTATACAGTTACACAGACTGTAAATGCATCAGGAACCTACACTACAGACAAAAGATTAGAAACAACTAGAATTTTAGGATTGCGACAAAAATAAATAAATACACACAATATTTGTGACACATTGAAATCTAACAGGAAATACTGTGATACTATTCTGGCTTCTGGTAGAATTTTCCAATATAATTTCTTTGTTTTTGATTATGATGCTAAATGAAAGGTCTAAATTATGTTTATATGTTTTTAAATGATGCCTCAATCCTACAATTGTAGGAGATGCAAAGCTTTTGTCCATAGCTGTAGAGCCCTGTCTAATCCAGCCCCTCTACAAACCAGCATTCTAATTCGGTATGATTTTGGGGTCCTGATCAAATCCCTATTGAAATGAATGGTGTGATCCCCTCTACAATCCAGAGCCTGGCTATTCTGGAATCTGTCCCTTCTGACTGATGTTGTGTATACACTACCATGTCCAGCTGGAGCCATTCTGAATTGTGCAGTTGTTGAACAGCAAATACATGTCTGATCATCCACACAGCAAGCGAACTCTTGAAAGAAAAGCTGAACAAAACACCAACTCAAAAGAGCTAACTCTGAGAGACCCTGAATGCAGCAGAAAGCACCTGAATCTTCATGCAGGTACAGTACGAGCACGTGAAGGTCTTTCTATGGGAATGGGTTAAACAGGCTTGTGATAATAACATGTGAAGAGTTTGCTGAAGCATTACTGTGTTTATTACACTGTGTATGTACAGTAACACAGCTATTTAATGTTCAAATAGTTTAGTCATTTTACCTTTAGGTCAGTATTCAATGTTTTACAGTAACTCTCTAATCCGGCACCACTTTCCAGTCCCAAGCGATGCCAGATTGGACAGGTTTTAAAGTACAGTAATCTAACCAATATGCTCCCTCCCTCTCAACCACACTGTTGATATCACGCAATCTAGAATGACAATGTCACAGCTACTGGGGGTCACTCACCTGCTAGACTGCATTCTAAATGGGAGTGCCCGTCTACCTTTCCACCTCCTTGCATGCTGTTGGGAGAGCCTTCCTCTCCAGTGCCTTGCTCTCTCACACAGATTCTCTCCAGCACCACGCTACACTCCCGCAGGCGTACAGGCTCCAGCTCAGGGATGTTTGGTTTGAAGTCCTCGGATTCTTCCTTCCCTGGTTCCATGTGGTCAAACTCTACTTCAGGGGGCTCCTGTTTAATATAGTCAGTTTCCAGCACCTCTTCTTGTTTCACAGGAAGGGGTTCTTCTGTCTGGGGAATCTCCTGATCATTGTGCTCTGCTTTAATGTCAGAGACCTCTGGCTGGCTGCTGTCACATTGCACCACACAGTGCTCCTGTTTAATGGGGAGGGAAGCCAGCCCAGAGAACTCCACTCTAATGGGGACAAGTTCAAGTTCAGGGAACTCCTCTTTAATCTGGACAGATTCCATCTTCACACTGTCCATGGCAGCAGACCGGATTCTGTTTAGTAGCTGCTGAAAAAATAATCATGTATCAATTTAAATAGTGTAATGAAGGGCATTCAAGGGACAAATGCAATCTGGCATTATAGCAGGAGTGGCTTTACCATTGAAGGAACACAGAATTTCTTGTAATAAATTTTTAATATCATACGATTTTATCTGTTGAAAACGTTGAACCCTTTGCGGCCCTATGTCGGACCAGGTTCAGCATTACAATTTTTCCTTTCCGGTCAGACATCATCAAAAAGATGTCAAGCACAGGTCTCAAGTCTCAACACAGGTCCATAACTCCATAAGTTTATGAGGAAATACGTTTAGTGTGTGAGTGTCAGTGACAGAAAGGGCAGAAATCAGTATTTTGGAGATGGTTATTGGAGGGGCCAGTGCCCCTGCATGTACTAAATATTTGAAGATGCACTAAATAGTGTGTTTCTGACCCGGATGGCCTTCCACACGTGTGTGTGTGTGTGTGTGTGCGCATGTGTGTATGTGAGTGTGTGTGTGAGTACTAAAAGCATATTGAACACCCGACAATGCCTTAATATTTTGTGTACAGATTAGTTTTGTTACTAAAGAATTTTACCGACTGTATTAAGTTATTTTTTAATTCTGTGAAGACCTTTTTACAATAAAGACCTTAAAATGTGCCCACATTATAGTTTAATGTAAGCTCAAGTTAAGTGTGTGCGGGTGTCTCCATATCAAAGGCTGGACTCGCTTGAGTGGTTCATTCTGACACAGCTTAACCTGTGCAAAATAACAAATGTTATATAAAAAGTTATTTTTTTTTAAAATCTTAAGTCTATAGGGTTGCTTCAGCATTGTTTTTGTCACATCCCTGTGTTATTACAGAATGTCTATCCATGTGGAAAAGCCCATTCATATTCGCTATATACTGTAAAAAGCCTATCGTGCTGAAAAGCCTGTATAACAGTATATGGTGAAGTGTAACATAATTATATATATATAAAATGGTGACCAGGCATCCCAGTGCCCCAACATTTTTCAATCTTTTAAAATTGTCCCAGGCCGTGTTATTTTGTGGTACATGTTAAAATTTGGTACACCATGTACTGCACTTGCACGGGCTTTGCAAATAATTTCAGCTCAGAAAACAAGTAAACGTCCATCTGAACAAATACAAAGTACTGTTTGACCTTTATAGTTCATTAATATATCTTTTTTTTCACAATTCAGCAAATATGTGACTAACTAATGAGCAACACACTGTGTTATCTAACATTGTAAACATATACCATTCTGTGTTTGAACTACAGTTTGTCTTATTCCTAGTGATTTGTGCAGCAGTCAATCACAACACTGACAGCATACCATTTTTTTGGCCGGTACACATTTTGGTACCAGTACCATATTCTGATGATGTACCACGTTCTGCACCTACACCGGTTTTCAGCCACTTCCTGTAGCGCGACACTCTAAATACCTTTTCTCAAAATAACATAAACAACCGCGTCTCTATCATTTAGTTTAAAACAACCGCGTCTATATCATTTAGTTCAAAACAACCGCGTCTGTAAAGTTTAAAACAGCCGCGTCATATCATTTAGTTTAAAACAACCGCGTCTATATCATTTAGTTTTAAAACAAAATAAGTTTAAAACAAGGGTTGTATCAAGAAAACAACCGCGTCATTATTTGTTTAAAACAACCGCGTTATACAAATTTAAAACAACCGCGACAGTTTAAAACAATGCGTTATCATTTAGTTTAAAACAACCGCGTTTTCATTTAGTTTAAGGCATCTAGTTTAATAAATAATAAAATAGGTAATCAAGAACATTGTTTTATAAATTATTAACACAGATCTTATTTCTCAACGCGCAATGCGTTTTCATGTAGTTTATATTCAATAGAATCTACAATTACGTGTAGTTTCGTACAGTAGCTGTTCAGTTCAGTCGGGATTTATCCCAGACACTAGAGAGCATCGAGAGGTTGCGCGCATCCGAGTTCAGCAGGTTAAACCACATCAACACCGCGCTGACATTACTAGCTACCCATGACGAGAACATCACATACCTGCGCTGCACAGAAACACTGACCGGCTGAAAAACCCGCGGCTAACAGCAAAACACCACTGCGTCGAGAACAACCAAACACGAATTAAAAACAACAACATGGAACTCACTTTTTCTTATTTATCGTCCACGCCTTGTCAAGTGGTGCGCAACAAAATGTTAAATAAATTATAAAAAAAAAAAAAAAAAAAAAAAAAAAAAAAACTCTGCGGACCTCAATCCTTTTTTTTTCTTTTAAATTTCTGGCGTTTGTTGTTGTTCTTCTCTTTGAAAAGACGCTGAGGTATGACGCAGGCCGGTTTTGAGGATGGAACTGCTTAACAGTCTCGCGTTTTGATTGGTTCTTGTCTTTCGGAGGAATATGACGTTGACACGAGTGGGGAAAGCTTAGAGGCATTTTAACATTGTGAGAGAGTTATACAACCAATCCTTTTGTACGTCAGTGAAGTTTGGAGCCCAACTCTAAACTGTGAATACAGTAATTGGGACTAAAGTCCAACGGAAATCTTACATGTAGAATTCTGCAAAAACATCTTGCAGTTGCACAGAAATGCTGCAAGCAACGCTAGCCTACAGTATAACTATCAGGAATAGATGAGGAGTAATTGACCGATGCAATACAATAATATCCATGTTAAGTTGTTGAAGGGCGCTGGTCTCTTAAAACCAATACGTTAAACAGCAGATATAGGCCTTTTTGTATTTTTTATTTATTTATTTGCATGTGATAGGTTTATAAAATATGTTGAATTCCACCATTCTATTCATATTGAGGTCTGATAAACCGCTACACATGACTATATATTGATGGACATTACATAAGCAAATGAGATGTCCTTTTTTTGAAATACCATGTTCCTTCTCAAAATGTATTTTGATATTAACCTTTAATAAAGGAAAACACCTGCATTTTCATGTACTGTATCTATTTCAGTGCAAAGCAGTTTCTTCATTGTAATAAAGAAATAAGCTTTTTTTTACATTTAAATGTTATTTCTGTTTCTAATTCAAATTTGGGGAGAGTCAAAAAAAAGTTGTCAACTTTGATTCATGTACTAAAGGTTACTCTTAAATGAATTCACGATCCAGTTCTGTTGAACATTTTTATGGTAAACTGAGCATGACTTAGAAACTGGGCTGTCATCTGTAGAGCAGAACATCCCATAAACTCAGCTGAATTCGGAACAGCAGAGAAGCCCAGAATTTGGGACATAGCCTCAGAACAGGGGCAGTGTATATGTAGAACTGTGATTACATTAGAGATAAACTAATGTATCCTGTAACAAAAATGAAACAGTGCAGTATATAGATTTGCAATTAAAATAAATCATGCAAACGATATGAAGTAGTAAGGTATAGTCAGTAAAACATTTTTTAACTCCATTTCAATGCAGAATGTTCTTTGGTTGTGAATTTGAGATGGTGATCCATTGTTTTCTAACACGTTTTATTCTTAACTGTATTAATGATGCTTTTTAAGGCTGTTTTGTGTTGTATTCAAATCTAAATGTAATGATGTGTTTTTATATGTGTCTGTTTTGTGTTGTATTCAAATCTAAATGCAATGATGCTTTTTATATGTGTCTGTTTTGTGTTGTATTCAAATCTAAATGTAATGATGCTTTTTTATGTGGCTGTTTATGTGTCTGATGCTTTTTATATGTGTCTGTTTTGTGTTGTATTCAAATCTAAATGCAATGATGCTTTTATATGTGTCTGTTTTGTGTTGTATTCAAACCTAAATGCAATGATGCTTTTATATGTGTCTGTTTTGTGTTGTATTCAAATCTAAATGTAATGATGCTTTTTATATGTGGCTGTTTTGTGTTGTATTCAAATCTAAATGCAATGATGCTTTTTATATGTGTCTGTTTTGTGTTGTATTTTTTGTGATATTACAGAAGCCAGTCAGTGCATTTGTTTTGTGTGTTTTTAATTCATTCTAAATGTCATCAGTCAGAATTCCTGAAAACCAGGGACCGGTTGCACAAAACACCTCCAGGTAACCCTTTACTGCACAGAGCACTGACATCATCATCATCATCATCATCATCATCATAATACACAACAACAGTCTAGCAACAGTCTTCTCTAATCTCTTATTACACTGGACACTGCATTCATATGTTAATAATGGTGCAATGAGCCTCCAGCATGAGTCAGTGCAGCTCCATTGCAACACATCCTAACTCCAGTGGACAAAACCCTTCTGTGATTACATAAGTGGTATTCTGTTTATATAACAATTATAATGTGTGGAAGAAGTTTGAGCCTAAACTAAACACTTGGGGCTGAGTCTCTGGAATGGGTTAACGCAGAATGATGCACTCAATACAAGAGTTTAATACCAATGCTTTATTAAACAGGGAACAGCAAGCAATGCAGGGAGGTATTGACATGCACATCTCTTACTTGGAGATGCAGAGGGGTGCAGTGTTCTATTCTTTCTCTGATCTCACAAGAGCTCTAACACTACTCATATTTATACTGGTTTTGAACTCAATTCCAGCTGCTGTCCAGCACAGCTACATTTCCACTCCAGAAGTTTCCTTTGTCTTGCAATCGATGCAGGTTAGAATTGTTTCAATATATATGAGTCAGGAAAGAACAATAAACTCAGTAAATTCTAATAGGATATTATGAAATCGTAATTCATTCTTTAGCAATCTGTTGTTTATTTATACATCCTTCAGTTAGAATCCACGGCCCTTAAACTGAACACCGTTACATGTATTATGTCTGTGGTTCAATGTTCCAGCGTCAGAGGCCTGTAGGATTTGCTTGTATTCCTAGTCACACAACCCAGTCTCGCTCAGTAGACTGGAAAACTCTTGCTGTAAATTTGACCAGTGGCAGCAGGCTGAATCAGTTCATTCATTATTGGTTCAACATTCGTTGACTTTTCCTTTCTTCGATTGCAACCCAGTTGGTCGAGTTTCTCTTTATGTCCTTTTGATTTAAGTTTCTTACAATGTTGATCAAACTATGGGGTGTTCCTGTTGAATACTGGGAAGAGCTTTCGTAAGGCTGTTACCCGTAGCTCTCTCTTCTAAATGAAAACCTAACCCTAGCACAAAGGACTTTTCATCTTCAACCTCTCACCTTGGAGTCCTGGTGCAACCCGATCTTGTTTATTCAGGGCCTCCAAAGCTCAGGAATTCAGGAGAGGCGTTCTCCCCAAATACATATTGGTGTTACTATGGTGATCAGGCCATTTCACCTCAAGTCGCCATGGCTACCGGGGCCTATTCCTGGTAAGCTCTACAATGTTACACATTTCTCCACTCCCTTGTACATCTGCAGGTGTCACACAATCATACCACAGAGGAGCCCTTTAACTACTCTTAAGGTCCAACACTGCAAAAGAGCAAGAAAGAGCCGGGATAAAACCTGTCTGAGTTCCTGTGCCTATGACAAGTACACATGCTTGCTACACTTGTATTATACGATGCAGTTTACAAAAGCAGGGTAAAATAAAATCCTGGACAATGCATATTGCAAAATATTCAATCACTGGGACACTATCATTTGTTCTAGAAACATGATGAATTTACAAGACAAACCCTCCAGGCGGTTGTCCAGTAAGGACAGTGCAGTCTTGTCTCTGGGATGCCACATACCGGGGTCGGGATACTCGTTCCCATCAATGTATTTATTTTCAAGTCTATGCAGTTTAAATGCTAAACCCTGAAACTCATTCCCCACACTGAGTTATCAATGTCTCCTGACTCGTCCATCAGATGAGGTGCAGAATAGTTTCCTTTCTGCATATTCCCGCTCCCAGGCACTGACTGCATTGACAGCCTGAGTTAAACTGACAGCAGAGAAGCCTCTTGTGACGTGTCCGCGTCTCCGCCCACTTTCTGACACAATCAGAATGCAAGTTGTTGAACAGCATCTTGACCACTTAAAATGCAAGCTCTTAAGAGTGATACACAAAACAGTAAATTACACAGGGACTCATAATGCAAGGTTAAGGTTTCGTTCTGAATGAACATGGGCTTCGTCTCTGGTGTGATTTCAGAGCTCCTGCCTGACGGAAGTGCTTGCCACAGTCACAGCACCAATACGGTTTCTCTCCTGTATGAGTTCGTTGGTGTACTTGAAGGTCATTTTTAGCACGGAAACTCTTCCCACAGTCAGAGCAGCGATACTGTTTCTCTCCTTTGTGTATTCGTTGGTGTGTATGAAGGTTGGTTTTAAAACGGAAATTCTTCCCACAGTCAGAGCAGTGATACGGTTTCTCTCCTGTATGAATTCGCTGGTGTGATTTCAGGTATTCTGTGTGACTGAAACTCTTCCCACAGTCAGAGCAGAGATATGGTTTCTCTCCTGTGTGAATTCGCTGGTGTTTTTCAAGATTTCCTATGTTAATGAAACTCTTTCCACATTCAGAGCACCAATATGGTTTTTCTCCTTTGTGAATTCGCTGGTGTGTTTTCAGGTACCCTGAAAAACTGAAACTCTTCCCACAGTCAGAGCAGCAATACAGGCTATATCCTAGATGAATTTGCTGGTGTGCTTTCAGGGCTTCTGTGTAACTGAAACTCATCCCACAGTCAGAGCAGCAAAATGGTTTCTCTCCAGTGTGAATTCGCTGGTGTTTTTTCATGTCTCCTGACTGATTGAAACTCTTCCCACAGTCAGAGCAGCAATATGGTTTCTCTCCAGTGTGAATTCGCTGGTGTCTTTTTAGGTTTTGAAACACATTGAAACTCTTCCCGCAGTCTGAGCAGCGATACAGTTTATCTGTGTGAATTCGCTGGTGTGCTTTCAGGGATCCTGACTGATTGAAACTTTTCCCACAGTCAGAGCAGCGATACGGTTTCTCTCCAGTGTGAATTCTCTGGTGTGCTTTCAGGTGTCCTGAATGACTGAAACTCATCCCACAGTCAGAGCAATGAAATGGTTTCTCTCCAGTGTGAATTCGCTTGTGTTGTCTCAGGGTTCCTAAATCCCTGAAAACCTTTCCACAGTCAGAGCAGCGATACGGTTTCTCTCCTGTGTGAATTCGCTGGTGTCTTTTCAGGTTTCCTAACCGACTGAAACTCTTCCCACAGTCAGAGCAGCGATACAGTTTCTCTCCTGTGTGAATTCGCTGGTGTGTTTTCAGGTTTCCGAACTGGGTGAAACCTTTCCCACAGTCAGGATATTCTCCACCGCCCGCCCTCGCTTTAGCTGCTGGACTGGAACCTGGAAAACAAGAACAGGAAACAAAGTAAGAGGGACTGCTTGTAGTCTTAGGGCATGTGGCTAGGTGGTGAAGTGGATTGAAGTACGTGCATTTTAGCTGTGGGGTTTGCTCTGGGTTACACCAGTTTAAAAATGCAAAGTTAAACTTAAAGCCTTTCTGTGTGAAAGCAAAGTCAGTAAAGACTGATGCTGGTGAAACCGAGCCCTGTGCTGAGCCCTGAAGTTCTCCTGTAATGTTTCCCCTGACAAACCCTACAATATATCTTTCTCCTCAGCATTAGATTACAATGATATCTTTCTCATGATAGCATTGAGTTTTTTCTAATCTTGGGGTCTGTGCAGATGCATACACTGAACTGCAGTGTAATCCGCATCAGCTGTCAATGATGTGCTTGGAGACTGGAACGGCTCCCTCCCTCTCTCTGTTTGGAATCATCTTGTTTATTGTTGTACAGATATACATCACGGTGCATTAGAAATGTGCAGCCCCATGCCATAGCATTACATTACACATGCAGGGTTTATGTGTTTTGTTAAT
>CM072699.1:2376229-2443879 GCA_036884735.1 Huso huso | reverse complement strand
TTTGTTTCTTAGCAGCCCTTATCCGGAGCGACTTACAATTGTTACGAATATCACATTATTTTTTACATACAATTACCCATTTATGGGTTGGGTTTTTTACTGGAGCAATCAAATTGAAGTACCTTGCTCAAGGGTACAACAGCAGTGTCCCCACAGGATTGAACCCAAGACCCTCGATTAAAGTACCTCTC
This sequence comes from Huso huso, assembly GCA_036884735.1. NCBI lineage: Eukaryota > Metazoa > Chordata > Actinopteri > Acipenseriformes > Acipenseridae > Huso > Huso huso. Next base: position 2,443,688 of record CM072699.1, on the reverse strand, counting down.
CTTCGGTTAGCATTAACATAACAAAGAACAGATCACCTCCTTTCGTCCTGTGTCAGAGTGGTTGGCGATGTGCAGGTGCAGGTGATTAGTAATCAGGAGAGACAATGATAAATCCAGGTGCACGGCGTTTTATTTTAAACCAAAAGGCCTGATGGCAAACAGCAGTAAACAATAAACAATGAGAAGCGATACAGCGGTGTGTATTGTTTTATTTGTAATCCTCGGGTTGGCGCTGAAATAATAGTCCTTGTTCTTTTAAACACCCACTGCTAACCATCCACAAAGTCAAACTGATGAGGTCACTTATGCTATAGATTCCAGCACAAGCGGTGGAGAAACAGGCCAGTCAGCGAGCTAAACAGTCTGTACCACTCAAAACTTCAAAGAAAGAGAATGATCAGCTATCTCAGGCTGTTTGAGTTTACTACGGACTGCAATAGAGAACAAATCCCAACCAGAGACATGATACAATTGATTAGGGAAGAAAATCAAGGTCTAGGGACCATGGAAACTGTGGTTTCAAATGCTTATGCAACAAACACCACACACAGGATGGCCATCCCAAGTCCACATCTCCAATGACCCAACGTGACATTGGTTTCTCCAAATCAAGAACAATGAGTATGGTTAGTATGATCATCCTCAGTCAGTGTCCTGATATCAGCCCAGCAAGATGTCCAATGAGACTGACGCCACAGTCAACTCCCTTGTTTGATTCACATGGAATCATCTCCTGTTTCTCCACACGAGTTTCAACCAATATCTGATAGTGATTCATAACAAACAAACATGACTTATAGACGACTGTGATTATTAACAGTAGAAGGACCGGAGATATACTCATGCCCAGAAGCCCAGCAGTCTTTCTTGGACAGTTGTATTCAAAACACTGAATAACAAAAGGATAAACAAACAGTAAGATGTAATTATTTTTAATTGAGTATGTCACAAATATCTGAACAACTGGGCGAAGATATATATATATATATATATATATATATATATATATATATATATATATATATATATACCACAGACGTGCTCAAATTTATTTGGTACCCTTACAGCTCATTGAAATAATGCTCATTCCTGAAAGTTATGAAATTAAAGCTATTTTATATGTATACTTGCATGCCCCTTTTGGTATGTCATAGAATAAAGCAAAGAAGCTGTAAAAGAGATGATTTATTGCTCATTCTACAAAGATATTCTAAAATGGCCTGGACACATTTGTTGGTACCCCTTAGAAAAGATAATAAATATTTGGATTATAGTGATATTTCAAACTAATTAGTTTCTTTAATTAGTATCAACACATGTCAAACTGTCAACAGGTGCAGAAGTCTCATTGAGAGCTACAGAAAACGTTTGATTGGCAGTGATTACCTCTAAAGGTTTGCAACAAAATATTGAGTTAGCGGTCCCATCATTTTTGTCCATGCCATTTCATTTGTTTTTTACAATATTATGTTGAATAAAAAGAAAAGCAAAGTCTGATTTCTATTAAATATGGAATAAACAATGGTGGATGCCAATTACTTTTGTCAGTTTCAAGTTATTTCAGAGAAAAAATTGTGCATTCTTTGTTTTGTGCGGAGGGTACCAACAAATTTGAGCACGTCTGTGTCTGTATTGTTGTGTGTGTGTGTGTGTCTATATATATAGATAAAGGAGTCTGCTAAATAAACAATGGACATTAAATAAGCAAATAAGATGTCCTTTTTTGGAATACCATGTTCTATATCAAAACACGCAGCTTGAGAGTTAAACAATAAAAGCAATGAATAGAGAAGAAGGGGTAATTGGGAAATATGCAATAAGCATTACAACAATCCAATCAAATCTCGGTCACCTCAATCTCTCTCTCTCTCTCTCTCTCTCTCTCTCTCTCTCTCTCTCCCTCTCAATTCTCAATTTCAAGTGCTTTATTGGCATGACTGATTTTTCACAAGTATTGCCAAAGCAATTCCATCTTTACAATGAACATTTAAAACTTTTTAAACTTTTTAAAATAAAACAAAACAACACAGTACTTCAAACACATCACAACAACAATAATAACAATAATGATATACATGTATATATGTTCTATAACATGTATTTATTTATTTATTTATTTTCTCTTTTCCTTCCTGGTGTGAGGAGCCCAGTGTCCTCCCTGTCCCTCAGGCTGTGTGAGGAGCCTCAGTGTCACCCCTGTCCCTCAGGCTGTGTGAGGAGCCTCCAGTGTCACCCCTGTCCTCAGGCTGTGAGGAGCCTCAGTGTCACTCCCCTATCCCTCAGGCTGTGTGAGGAGCCTCAGTGTCACTCCCGTCCCTCAGGCTGTGAGGAGCCTCAGTGTCACCCCCTGTCCTCAGGCTGTGTGGAGGAGCCTCAGTGTCTCCCCGTCCTCAGGCTGTGGCAGGGCTTTGTGTCCTGGGCTGCCACTTCTATGCAGCTTGTGCTCACCGAGGAGGATGGGAGTTTATCTGGGTCTGCAAGTCTGAGAAGTCTATGCAGAGATTTTGTATTTTTTGGGACCTAAGGCTTCCCTTTATAGTCTTATATTTTGTGCACTGCAGTAAAAGTGTATCTCTGTCTCGACCTGATTGAGCTGACAGTGATCACACAGCCTGACCTCTTTGGGCAGCCATGTCTGCCTGTGTCGGCCCTTCTTGATGGCCAGGCTGTGCTCACTGAGCCTGTACTTTGTTAAGGTCTGTCTCTGTTTACTGTTTTTCACCCTGGTCAGGTATTCAGCAGGTGTAGTGTCTTTAGGGCCCGATAGCATTCCAGTTTGCTTTGTGTTCTGTTTGTTTGTTATAATTTGGTTTACTCCTGATTGTGTGTGTGGAGTGGTGCTGTGCTGAAGCTGGTTGGTGTTAGTGTGTGTTAGTGCAGTGACTTCAGGACAGCTGGCTGAGGGACTCTTTCTGGGCTCTGCTCAGCAGGGCTTTATGGTGGTAAGAGTTTATGTTACTATTTTTAGATGGAGCCAAAATTGAATTGCTCTTTTGGATATTAATCAGTAGTGGGTATTGGCCTGATTCAGCCCCTGCATGCCTCTCTGATCACAATGTGTTGACGTCATATTCTCCGACAGACAAGAACCAATCAAAACGCGAGACTGTTAAGAAGTTCCATCCCCAAAACCGGGGCTGCGTCATACCTCCGCGTCTTTTTCAAAGAGAACAACAACAACAAACGCCAGAAATTTAAAAGAAAAAGATTGCGCTCCGCAGAGTTCTTTTAAATTATTTAACATTTTGTTGGGCACCACTTGACAAGGTGGGCGATAAATAATAAAAAGGAGTTCCATGTTATTGTTTTTAATTCATGTTTAGTTGTTCTCGACGCAGTGGTGTTTTGCTGTTAGCCGCGGGTTTTCAGCCGGTCAGTGTTTCTGTGCAGCGCAGGTATGTGATGTTCTCGTCATGGGTAGCTAGTACGTCAGCGCGGTGTTGATGTGGTTTAACCTGCTGAACTCGGATGCGCGCAACCTCTCGATGCTCTCCTAGTGTCTGGGATAAATCTGACTGAACTGAACAGATACTGTACGAAACTACACGTGATTGTAGATTCATATTGAATATAAACCACATGAAAACGTCCATTGCGCGCTGAGAGATAAGCACGTCTGTCTGTGTTAACGACTTTATAAAAACATAATGTTCTTGATTACCCTGTTTTGTTTTTTTACAAATTTTATTTATTTATTAACTGCAGAAATATAAAGTAAATGATAGACGCGGTTGTGTTACGTTATTTTGACAAAAGGTATTTTAGAGTGTCGCTTACAGAAAGTGGTACATCATCAGAATGTGGTACTGGTACCAAAACTTGATCCGTGACGTCAAAAATGGTTGTGACTGACTGCTGCACAAATCAGTAGGAACAAGACAAACTAGTTTACACACAGAATCCTACATATTTACAATGTTAGATAACAGAAGCTGTTGCTCATCAGTTAGTCATATATTTGTTGAATTGGTAAAAAAAAAAAACCAAACAATTATATTATTATTATTTGTTTATTTAGCAGACACTTGTTATCCAAGGCAACTTACAGAGACTGGGGTGTGTGAACTATGCATCAGCTGCAGAGTCACTTACATTTATGTCTCACCAAAAGACGGAGCACAAGGAGGTTAAGTGACTTGCTCAGGGTCACAAAATGAGTCAGTGGCTGAGGTGGGATTTGAACCGGGGACCTCCTGGTTACAAGCCCTTTCTTTAACCACTGACCACACAGCCTCCATTAAAATGAACTTTAGAGGCCAACAGTATCATTTGTTCAGATGAGCGTTTCCTTGTTTTCTGAGCTAAAATTATTTGCACAGCCCGGCAAGCGCAGTACATGGAGTACCACGTTTTAACATGTACCCGCAAAATAACACGACCTGGGACTTTTTTTAACATAACATTTACTGTTATACAGGCTTTTTCTAGCGATAGGCTTTTTACAGTATATAAGCGAATATTAATGGGCTTTTCCATGGATAGACATTCTGTAATAACACAGGATGTGGCAAAACAATGCTGAAGCAACCTTATATAACATTTGTTATTTTGCACAGTTTAAGCTGTGTCTGAATGAACCACCGCAGTGAGTCCAGCCTTTGATATGGAGACACTCCGCATCACTTAACTTGAGCTTACATTAAACTATAATGTGGGCACATTTTAAGGTCTTTATTGTAAAAAGGTCTTCACAGAATTAAAAAAAAATAACTTAATACAGTCAGTAAACTTCTTTAGTAACAAAACTAATCTGTACACAAAATATTAAGGCATTGTCGGGTGTTCAATATGCTTTTAGTACTCGCAGACACACACACGCGCACACACACACACACACACGTGTGGAAGGCCATCCGGGTCAGAAACACACTGTTTAGTGCATCTTCAAATATTTAGTACATGCAGAGGCACTGGCCCCTCCAATAATCATCTCCAAAATATTGATTTCTGCCCTTTCTGTCACTGACACTCACACACTAAACGATTTCCTCAAAGTGCAGTTATGGACGTGTGTACTTGGTTTGCACATGTCCCCCCCCCCAATAAGAAATAAGTAATAATAATAATGTGCAGTTAAGGACTGGCGCGTGTGTCCCTTTAATGTTTGAGTCCAGTCAGTAGTACAATTAGTGGATAAACCGCACATTTTAAAAATGATGCTATTTTATGCTAAACTGAAAACTGTTAATATACTAAAGGGAAAGCACTTGTGAAGCTGAATCGCAGAGCTTCAATGAAGAGTTCCTGAAATGCAGTGTGATTTATTCGTACACCACATTGAGCCTGTTTTAACGCCGAATCGGACAATGCAATTTTAGACAATAACAAAACATCTGATTTTTTTAAAATACAAAACAAAACACAAGGCTGCTATTAATAATACAGTCATATTTATACCTATTAATATTTATACATTCTATTAATAATACAGATCATATTTATACATTGTATTAATAATAGTCATATTTATACATTCTATTAATAATACAGTCATATTTATACATTCTATTAGTAATACAAAGCCTCTATACAAGCAGGGCTGTGCCTGCGCCCCGCTAATAGTGTGCAGGGCTCTCTCCTGCTGCCCTGCTGCAGGCTCTCTTACCAAATTGTCAATAAAATGCACAGTATTACTACATTTATAATACTTTTCATTGTACTGTCAATGAAATTTGATTTCAGTGTTACTGTAGCTTCAGTAGAAACTCACAGGTATGCATTTGGCATTATTTTATTACTGTAACGCGTCAAGCTTGGCAAATGTCTGTGATATTCTTTGAGCGCTGGATGCGGAAGCAGGTATCTTGTTTGTTTATGTCCGTGTTATGTCTGTGTTGAAGGACTATCTATCTGACTATCTGTACAGATCTCCTTTTTTTTTTCGGCTGCTATCGGTCTCCTCAGCCATTGAAAGCTTTTCTCTGCTTTTTCCTGAGAAAATGACTAGAGACCGCGCTGACGTCTTTTTGATGATGTCGGACGGAAAGGAAAATTGTAATGCTGGACCTGGTCCGCATAAAGGGTTAAACTTTTTCAACAGATAAAATCCTATGATATTATAAATTTATTAAAAGAAATTCTGTGTTCCTTCAATAGTAAAGCCACTCCTGTTATAATGCCAGATTGCATTTGTCCCTTGAATGCCCTTCATAACACTGTATTTAAATAGATACATAATTATTTTTTCAGCAGCTACTAAACAGAATCCGGTCTGCTGCCATGGACAGTGTGAAGATGGAATCTGTCCAGATTAAAGAGGAGTTTTCTGAACTTGAACCTCCCCCCATTAGAGTGGAGTTCTCTGGGCTGGCTTCCCTCCCCATTAAACAGGAGCTCTGTGAGATGCAATGTGACAGCAGTCAGCCAGAGGTCTCTGAGATTAAAACTGAGCACAATGAATTGGAGATCCCCCAGACAGAAGAACCCCTTCCTGTTAAACAAGAAGAGGTGCTGGAAACTGTCCGTATTAAACAGGAGCCCCCTGAAGTAGAGTTTGACCACATGGAACCAGGGAAGGAAGAATCCGAGGACTTCAAACCAAACATCCCTGAGCTGGAGCCTGTACGCCTGGGGAGTGTGGCGTGGTGCTGGAGAGAATCTGCGTGAGAGAGCAAGGCGCTGGAGAGGAAGGCTCTCCCAACAGCACGCATGAGGTGGAAAGGAAGGCAGGAGGCTCCCATTCAGAATGCAGTCTAGCAGGTGAGTGACTCCCAGTAGCTGTGACATTGTCATTCTAGATTGCGTGAAATCCACAGTGTGGTTGAAAGAGGGAGCATATTAGTTAGATTACTTTAAAACCTGTCCAATCCGGCATCGCTTGGGACTGGAAAGTGGTGCCGGATTAGAGAGTTATTGTAAAACATTGAATACTGACCTAAAGGTAAAATGACAAAACTATCTGAACACTAAACAACTGTGTTACTGTACATACACAGTGTAATAAACACAGTAATGCTTCAGCAAACTCTTCACCTGTTATTATCACAAGCCTGTTTAACCCATTCCCATAGAAAGACCTTCACGTGTTTCGTACTGTACCTGCATGAGGATTCAGGTGCATCTTGCTGCATTCAGGGTCTCTCACTGTTGGCTCTTTTGAGTTAGTGGCATACATGATGTTACAATTTACTAATAATTTGAAGGTATCTGGTTTTAAAACGTCATCATTTTTTCGATGTAGTATTAGAAATTTTAGGGTTGCCTCCCGTGTGTACGATTTATTGATTTAAAGGCAGCAAAATATGGAAATTGCACGTTCCTTTTCAAGAGTATGTCAACATCATTTTAAAAGGTTTACAAAACTTGTTTACAAAAATGTCGCTGAATTTGTTGCGCAAGCTTGTTTTCAAAAAAAACTTTTTGTCTGCTTCCGTTTTGCAGCCAGCACTTTTACAGAACATTGCTACGTTTTTAAAGATGGTTTCAGTAGTGTCTTGAGTTTCAATGTTTGAATGCCGTTTGACCTTTGTCGCATCAGCAAAATCTTCAAGGTTAGCTCAAAGATATTCTATTTAAAAGAATAGAAATAAATAGAATATCTATGGTTAGCTGTACATGAGGCAATGCAGTGAAAACAAGCATCCATATTTAAACGAGGTATTCTCAACAGTAATAATTTTTTTTTTTTTTTTGGTATTTTCCTTGACAGACAGCCTTCACGGCAGCTTAGAAGTAACAAGTTATTACAAGAAGCTGAGAAACCAGCAATACAGCTGTTGTGTTTCTGTTTGTTTCTGTTTGCACTTTTGTAACATGAAACACTTTGTGCAGTTGTTGTGCACAGTGTGTTTCTGTAGGTTGTGTACGATGTTTGCTTTGTATTTGTACTGTATAGACTACGTGCAACTACTGTTAAAATATAATCTACTAAAAGTACTCACCTTCACAGCACCATACTTTTTCAGTCTTGGCTACTTTTGGCTCTGCTGCGTAGAGGAGGTAGAGCCAGTCTTCTAGTGCAGGCGGAGCGGAGAGGTCGAGTGGGGGGTGTAGGGAGAGATGAGGGTCTGGAGGTAGCTGGGTGCAGTCTGCTCCAAGGCATCTGTAGGCGAGTACAAGAGTCTTGAACTGGATGCGAGCGATGATCGGGGAGCCAGTGGAGGAGTGGAGTAGTGGAGTTGCGTGGGAGAAAGCGAGGCAGAGAGAACACCAGGCGAGCAGTGGAGTTCTGGATGAGCTGAGCGGACGGGTGGTGGTAGTCTAGGCGGGGAGTACCAGGGCCTGGACCAGGAGCTGGGTGGCGAAGTTGGTGAGGAAGGGTCGGAATCTTCTGATGTTGCTCAGGAAGAATCGGCAAGTGCGTGCCAGTGGTGGAGATGTGCTGGGAATCAGAGAGGCAGGGGTCCAGGGTGACTCCGAGGTTCTTAGCGGAGGAAGAGGGAGAGAGGTGGTAGATTCCAGAGGAACAGAGATAGAGATCAGAGGAGGGGAGGGTAGGGAGAAAGGAGGTCATAAAAATACCATGATGAGAGATATAATTGTAATCTAATGCTGATATAATTGTAATCTGGGTTTGTCAGGGGCAATAGATCTGAAACATTACAGGAGAACTTCAAACTCAGATTTTGATCCCAGGGATCGGTTTCACCAGCATCAGTCTTTACTGACTTTGCTTTCACACATAAAGGCTTTAAGTTTAACTTTGCATTTTTAAACTGGTGTAACCCAGAGCAAACCCCACAGATAAAATGCACATACTTTAATCCACTTCACCACCCAGCCACATGCCCTAAGCCTACACAAGCAGTCCCTCTTACTTTCTTTCCTGTTCATATTTTCCAGGTTCCAGTCCAGCAGCTAAAGCGAGGGCGGGCGGTGGAGAATATCCTGACTGTGGAAAGGTTTCACCCAGTTAGAAACCTGAAAACACACCAGCAATTCATACAGGAGAAAACTGTATAGCTGCTCTGACTGTGGAAAGAATTTCAGTGGTTCAGGAACCCTAAGAGACACCAGCGAATTCACAGGAGAGAAACCGATGTTGCTCTGACTGTGGAAGAGTTTCATTCAGTCAGAACACCTGAAAAGACACCAGCGAATTCACACTGGAGAGAAACCATTTTGCTGCTCTGACTGTGGGATGAGTTTCAATCAGTCAGAGACATGAAAAAAACACCAACGAATTCACACTGGAGAGAAACCATTTGCTGCTCTGACTGTGGGATGAGTTTCAGTTACAGAGGAGCCTGAAAGCACACCAGCAAATTCATCTAGGATATAGCCTGTATTGCTGCTCTGACTGTGGGAAGAGTTTCAGTTTTCAGGGTACCTGAAAACACACCAGCGAATTCACAAAGGAGAGAAACCGTATTGCTGCTCTGACTGTGGGAAGAGTTTCAGTCAGTCAGGAGCCTTGAAAAACACCAGCGAATTCACACTAGAGAGAAACCATATATCTGCTCTGACTGTGGGAAGAGTTTCAGCCACACAGAATCCCTGAAAACACACCAGCGAATTCATACAGGAGAGAAACCGTTGCTGCTCTGACTGTGGGAAGAGTTTCAGTCAGTCAGGAGACATGAAAACACACCAGCGAATTCACACTGGAGAGAAACCATATATCTGCTCTGACTGTGGGAAGAGTTTCAGTCACACAGTATCCCCTGAAAGCACACCAGCCGAATTCATACAGAGAGAAACCATATTGCTGCTCTGACTGTGGAAAGAGTTTCCGTTTAAAACCAATCTTCATACAACGAATTTAATTCACAGGAGAGAAACCGTATCACTGCTCTGACTGTGGGAAGAGTTTCCGTACTAAAAATGACCTTCGAGTACACCAACGAACTCATACAGGAGAGAAACCGTATTGGTGCTCTGACTGTGGCAAGCACTTCCGTCAGGCAGGAGCTCTGAAATCACACCAGAGACGAAGCCCATGTTCATTCAGATCGAAACCTTAACCTTTCATTATGAGTCCCTGTGTAATTTACTGTTTTGTGTATCGCTCTAGAGCTTGAGATTTAAATGGTCAAAATGCTGTTCAGCTCTCTTGCACTGTGACTGTGTCAGAAAGGGCGGAGACGCGGGACGTCACAAGAGGCTTCTCTGCTGTCAGTTTAACTCAGGCTGTCAATGCAGTCAGTGCCTGGGAGCGGAATATGCAGAAAGGAAACTATTCTGCACCTCATCTGATGGACGAGTCAGGAGAAATTGATAACTCAGTGTGGGGAATGAGTTTCAGGGGTTTAGCATTTAAACTGCATAGACTTGAAAATAAATACATTGATGGGAACGAGTATCCCGACCCGGTATGTAGCATCCCAGAGACAAGACTGCACCGTTCTTACTGGACAACCGCCTGGAGGGTTTGTCTTGTACATTTTGTCACGTTTCTAGAATAAATGAATCACATCAATGATTGAATATTTGCAAATGCATTGTCCATGCTTTTATTTTACACTGCTTTTGTAAACTGCATCATATAATACAAGTGTAGCACGCATGTGCACGGGTCATAGGTACAGAAACTCAGACAGGTTTTATCCCGGCGCTTTCTTGCTCTTTTGCAGAGTTGGACCTTAAGAGTAGTTAAAGGCTCCTCTGTGGGATGATTGTGTGGCACCTGCAGATTTACAAGGGTGGAGAATGTAACATTGTAGAGCTTACCAGGAATAGGCCCCTGTAGCTATGGCGACTTGAGGTGAAATGGCCTGATCACCATAGTAACACCAATATGTATTGGGGAGAACGCTCTCCCGAATTCCTGAGCTTTGGAGGCCCTGAATAAACAAGATCAGGTTGCACCTGGACTCCAAGGTCAGAGGTTGAAGATGAATAATCCTTTGTGCTAGGGTTAGGTTTTCAGCAAGAAGAGAGAGTTACGGGTAACAGCCTTACGAGAGCTCTTCACAATATTCAACAGGGACACCCCATAGTTTGATCAACATTGTAAGAAACTTAAATAAATCAAAAGGCCATAAAGAGCTTCGACCAACTGGGTTTGCAATCAAGAAAAGGAAAAGTCAACGAATGTTGAACCAATAATGAATGAACTGATTCAGCCTGCTGCCACTGGTCAAATTTACAGCAAGAGTTTTCCAATCCACTGAGCGAGTCTGGGTTGTGTGACCAGGAATACAAGCAAATCCTACAGGCCTCTGACGCTGGGAAATTGAACCACAGACATAATACATGTAACGGTGTTCAGTTTAAGGGCCGTGGAGTCTAACTGAAGGATGTATAAATAAACAACAGATTGCTAAAGAATGAATTACGATTTCGTAATATCCTATTAGAATTTACTGAGTTTATTGTTCTTTCCTGACTCATATATATTGAAACAATTCTAACTTGCATCGATTGCAAGACAAACAAAACTTCTGGAGTGGAAATGTAGCTGTGCTGGACAGCAGCTGGAATTGAGTTCAAAACCAGTATAAATATGAGTAGTGTTAGAGCTCTTGTGAGATCAGAGAAAGAATAGAACACTGCACCCCCTCTGCATCTCCAAGTAAAGAGAGTGCATGTCAATACCTCCCTGCATTGCTTGCTGTTCCCTGTTTAATAAAGCATTGGTATTAAACTCTTGTATTGAGTGCATTATTCTGTGTTAACCCATTCCAGAGACTCAGCCCCAAGTGTTTAGTTTAGGCTCAAACTTCTTCCACACATTGTAATTGTTAGATAAACAGAATACCACTTATGTAATCACAGAAGGGTTTTGTCCACTGGAGTTAGGATGTGTTGCAATGGAGCTGCAATGACTCATGCTGGAGGCTCATTGCACCATTATTAAAATATGAATGCAGTGTCCAGTGTAATAAGAGATTAGAGAAGACTGCTGCTAGACTGTTGTAGTGTTTTATTATGATGATGATGATGATGATGATGATGATGATGTCAGTGCTCTGTGCAGTAAAGGGTTACCTGGAGGTGTTTTGTGCAACCGGTCCCTGGTTTTCATGAATACTGTCTGATGACATTTAGAATGAATTAAAAACACACAAAAACAAATGCACTGACTCAAAACTTTAATATCACAAAAAATACAACACAAAACAGCCACATATAAAAAGCATATCATTACATTTAGATTTGAATACAACACAAACAGACACATAAAAAAAGCATCATTACATTTAGATTTTTGAATAAAAAAACAAGACACACATATAAAAAGCATCATTATCATTTAGATTTGAATACAACACAAAACAGACACATATAAAAAGCATCATTACATTTAGATTTGAATACAACACAAAACAGACACATATAAAAAGCATCATTACATTTAGATTTGAATACAACACAAAACAGCATCACATATAAAAAGCATCATTGCATCATTTAGATTTGCTCCCCAGTCATACATGTATATTAATACAGTTAAGAATAAAATGTGTTAGAAAAACAATGGATCACCATCTCAAATTCACAACCAAAGAACATTCTGCATTGAAATGGGTTAAAAATGTTTTACTGACTATACCTTACTACTACTTATCGTTTGCATGATTTATTTTAATTGCAAATCTATATACTGCACTATTTCAGTTTTGTTACAGGATACATTAGTTTATCTCTAATGTAATCACAGTTCTACATATACACTGCCCCTGTTCTGAGGCTATGTCCCAAATTCTGGGCTTCTCTGCTGTTCAATTCAGCTGAGTTTATGGGATGTTCTGCTCTACAGATGACAGCCCAGTTTCTAAGTCATGCTCAGTTTACAATAAAATGTTCAACAGAACTGGATCGTGAATTCATTTAAGAGTAACCTTTAGTACATGAATCAAAGTTGACAACTTTTTTTGACTCTCCCAAATTTGAATTAGAAACAGAAATAACATTTAAATGTAAAAAAAGCGTATTTCTTTATTACAATGAAGAAAAACTGCATTGCACTGAAATAGATACAGTACTGAAAATGCAGGTGTTTTCCTTTATTAAAGGTTAATATCAAAATACATTTTGAAAAGGAACATGGTATTTCAAAAAAAGGACATCTCATTTGCTTATGTAATGTCCATCAATATACAGTCATGTGTAGCGGTTTATCAGACCTCAATATGAATAGAATAGTGGAATTCAACATATTTTATAAACCTATTACATGCAAAAAATAAATAAATACAAACATACAAAAAAGGCCTATATCTGCTGTTTAACACATGGGTTTTAAGAGACCAGCGCCCTTCAACAACTTAACATGGATATTATTGGATTGCATTGGTCAAATAGTCCTCATCTATTCCTGATAGTTATACTGTAGGCTAGCGTTGCTTGCAGCATTTCTGTGCAACTGCAAGATGTTTTTGCAGAATTCTACATGTAAGATTTCTGTTGGACTTTAGTCCCAATTACTGTATTCACAGTTTAGAGTTGGGCTCCAAACTTCACTGCCGTGTAAAAGGATTGGTTGTATAATTCTCTCACAATGTTAAAATGCCTCTACGCTTTCCCACTCGTGTCAACGTCATATTCCTCCGACAGACAAGAACCAATCAAAACGCGAGACTGTTAAGCAGTTCCATCCCCAAAAACCGGGGCTGCGTCATACCTCCGCGTCTTTTCAAAGAGAAGAACAACAACAAACGCCAGAAATTTAAAAGAAAAAAGATTGAGCTCCGCAGAGTTGTTTTTTATTATTATTATTATTTATTTAACATTTTGTTGCGCGCCACTTGACAAGGCGAGGACGATAAATAAGAAAAAGTGAGTTCCATGTTGTTGTTTTTAATTGGTGTTTGGTTGTTCTCGACGCAGTGGTGTTTTGCTGTTAGCCGCGGGTTTTTCAGCCGGTCAGTGTTTCTGTGCAGCGCAGGTATGTGATGTTCTCGTCATGGGTAGCTAGTAATGTCAGCGCGGTGTTGATGTGGTTTAACCTGCTGAACTCGGATGCGCGCAACCTCTCGATGCTCTCCTAGTGTCTGGGATAAATCCCGACTGAACTGAACAGATACTGTACGAAACTACACGTGATTGTAGATTCATATTGAATATAAACTACATGGAAACGCATTGCGCGCTGAGAGATAAGCACGTCCGTCTGTGTTAATGACTTTATAAAACAATGTTCTTGATTACTCTATTTTATTATTTATTTATTTATTTTAACTGCAGATGCCTTAAACTAAATGATATAGACGCGGTTGTTTTAAACTAAATGATACAGACGCGGTTGTTTTAAACTAAATGATATAGACGCGGTTGTTTTAAACTAAATGATATAGACGCGGTTGTTTTAAACTAAATGATACAGACGCGGTTGTTTTAAACTAAATGATATAGACGCGGTTGTTTTAAACTAAATGATACAGACGCGGTTGTTTTAAACTAAATGATACAGACGCGGTTGTTTTAAACTAAATGATACAGACGCGGTTGTTTATGTTATTTTGACAAAAAGTATTTAGAGTGTCGCGCTACAGGAAGTGGCTGAAAACCGGTGTAGGTGCAGAACGTGATACATCATCAGAATGTGATACTGGTACCAAAACTTGACCCGTGTGACATCAAAAAATGGTACGCTGTCAATGTTGTGATTGACTGCTGCACAAATCACTAGGAACAAGACAAATTTGTGGTTCACCCACAAAATGGTATATGTTTACAATGTTAGATAAGCCAATTTGTTGCTCATCAGTTAGTCACATATGTATATAGAAATGTGGAAATACATTTTATTAAAGTAACAGATAAAATCCTATGATTTTATAAATTTTTTACAAGAAATTTTATGTTCCTTCAATAGTAAAGCCACTCCTGCTATTAAGGCCAGATTGTGTTTGTCACTTGAATGCCCTTCATAACAGTGTATTTAAATAAATACTTTTCCTTCAGCAGCTACTAAACAGAATCCCGTGTGCTGCCATGGACAGTGTGGAGATGGAATCTGTCCAGATTAAAGAGGAGTTCCCTGAACTTGAACTTGTCCCCATTAGAGTGGAGTTCTCTGGGCTGGCTTCCTCCCCATTAAACAGGAGCTCAGGAGATGCAATGTGACAGCAGTCAGCCAGAGGACTCTGACATTAAAGCTGAGCACAATGAATTGGAGATCCCCCAGATGGAAGAATCCCTTCCTGTGAAACAAGAAGAGGTGCTGGAAACTGTCCATATTAAACAGGAGCCCCCTGAAGTAGAGTTTGACCACATGGAACCAGTGAAGGAAGAACTGAGGATCAAACCAAACATCCCTGAGCTGGAGCCTGTACGCCATGGAGTGTAGTGTGGTGCTGGAGAGAATCTACATGAGAGAGCAAGGGCTGGAGAGGAAGGCTCTCCCAACAGCATGCAAGGAGGTGGAAAGGAAGACGGGGCTCCCATTCAGAATGCAGTCTAGCAGGTGAGTGACTCCCAGTAGCTGTGACATTGTCATTCTAGATTGCGTGAAATCCACAGTGTGGTTGAGAGGGAGGAGCATATTGGTTAGATTACTAAAACCTGTCCAATCCGCATCGCTTGGGACTGGAAAGTGGTGCCGGATTAGAGAGTTACTGTAAAACATTGAATACTGACCTAAAGGTAAAATGACTAAACTATTTGAACATTAAATAGCTGTATTACTGTACATACACAGTGTAATAAACACAGTAATGCTTCAGCAAACTCTTCACCTGTTATTATCACAAGCCTGTTTAACCCATTCCCATAGAAAGACCTTCACGTGCTCGTACTGTACCTGCATGAGGATTCAGGTGCTTTCTGCTGCATTCAGGGTCTCTCACTGTTAGCTCTTTTGAGTTGGTGTTTTGTTCAGCTTTTCTTTCAAGAGATCGCTCGCTGTGTGGACGATCAGATGTATTTGCTGTTCAACAACTGCACAATTCAGAATGGCGCCGGCTGGACATGGTAGTGTATACACAACATCAGACAGAAGGGACAGATTCCAGAATAGCCAGGTTCTGGATTGTAGAGGGGATCACACCATTCATTTCAATAGGGATTAGATCGGGACCCCAAAAACATACCGAATTAGAATGCTGGTTTGTAGAGGGGCTGGATTAGACAGGGCTCTACAGCTATGGACAAAAGCTTTGCATCTCCTACAATTGTAGGATTGAGGTAGCATTTAAAAATATATAAACATCATTTAGACCTTTTATTTAGCATCATGTAAACAAAGAAATGACATATTGCAAAATTCTACCAGAAGCCAGAATAGTATCACAGTATTTCCTGTTAGATTTCGAAATGTCACATTATATAATGTTTATTTATTTATTTTTGTCTCAATCCTCAAATTCTAGTTGTTTCTAATCTTTTGTCTGTTGTGTAGGTTGCTGATGCATTTACAGTCTGTGTAACTGTATAAAATAAACTGCTTGTGCTTCTGTCTGTGTACTGAGTCCTGTAACCCACTGTGTTGGGATTCAATTATAGGAATGATAAATAGAGAGAATTGAATTAACAAAACCCATAAACCCTGCATGTGTAATGTAATGCTATGGCATGGGGCTGCACATTTCTAATGCACCGTGATGTATATCTGTACAACAATAAACAAGATGATTCCAAACAGCGAGAGGGAGCCGTTCCAGTCTCCAAGCACATCATTGACAGATTATACTACATTACACTACAGTTCTATGTATGCATCTGTACATAATCCAAGATAGAAAAGTCATAAATGCCTCGATGAGAAATTGTGGCGTGTGTTAGAGGAAATAGACCTGAAACATTACAGGAGAACTTCACAGTCAGATTTTTGATCCCAGGGCTCGGTTTCACCAGCATCAGTCTTTACTGACTTTGCTTTCACACAGAAAGGCTTTATGTTTAACTTTGCATTTTTAAACTGGTGTAACTCAGAGGAAACCCCACAGCTAAAATGCACACACTTTAATCCAGGGGTTCCAAACAGCACCACCTTCAGACGCGGGTGCAATGACATTCTATGTTTTTTTTCTATTAATAACGATAAGCAGGCGTCGGCAGCAGCTGTAATTATAGAAAAATAAAGTGTTCAAGGGAGTATCGGCGGACTGTCAATCAAAGCAGAAATTCACAAATCAGAGCTAACAGATTGCCTTCCTGTAGGCGGGATGTAGAGCGAGAGCTCTGGCAATAGGGCGGTGTTGAGGTCATGTGATCGCTCTGCTGGCAGATGTAAAAAGTGTGTTCAGTATTCATAACATTACAATATGTCGAATCCGCCACCAAAGAATACGTTTTGCAAAGTATAAAGAACAGAAAAGGCAGCTGCAGGAGTTTGAATGCATTTGTACCACGGGCTCAGCTTTGAGGAGCTGGAATGGGTTTTTTTCTTTTGTAGAAACGTTTCCATACAAACTTTTATAATAACATTCATTTACAATTGATGCCAATGATGAATACGTTTTTGTCACTAAGTAGCTATTAACATTTAAAATATTGCGTGCTTTGATGTATGTTTCAATATTAACTAAATCAAGTTATGAATCAAACTAAGTCTTTTTGCATGCCGGTAATTGATTTATTAAAATGTTTGGTTATACTGCTATTTTATACAGACGTCTTAAAATAACGCTAGAATATTTTTTGTTGAAACATTATAATAATTATTATACAAAGGTACCTAATTAAAAGGTTGATAAAAACGTCTGTTTAATCTTTGCAATTTATTGTATTCACTAAAATTAAAGTGTTTGAATTTTTAACTCTGTGCATATTCTATGTGATTTCCATCTTTCACATTATTTATTCAAATGAATAAAGGACGGTTTAGATTAGCTTTATTTATAATGTTACAGGTTTAAACATAGAAAATGTTTTTAATTTGACATTTTCCCAAGGAGTGCTAATAGTGGGCCGCAGTGCCTGATGCAGCTGAACAGGTAGGCCACCTAGCCACATGTCCTAAGCCTACAAGCAGTCCCTCTTACTTTCTTTCCTGTTCATATTTTCCAGGTTCCAGTCCAGCAGCAGGCAGTGGAAAATATCCTGATTGTGGGAAAGGTTTCACCCAGTTAGGACACCTGAAAACACACCAGCAAATTCACACAGGAGAGAAACTGTATCGCTGCTCTGACTGTGGAAAGAGTTTCAGTCGGTTACGAAGCCTGAAAACACACCAACGAATTCACACAGGAGAGAAACCGCATGGTTGCTCTGACTGTGGGATGAGTTTCAGTCAATCAGGACACCTGAAAGCACACCAGCGAATTCACACAGGAGAGAAACCATATTGCTGCTCTGACTGTGGGAAGAGTTTCAGGGAAAGAGGAACCCTGAGAAATCACGAGCGAATTCACACAGGAGAGAAACCGTATTGCTGCTCTGACTGTGGGAAGAGTTTCAGTCAATCAGGAGCCCTGAAAGCACACCAGCAAATTCACACAGGAGAGAAACCGTATTGCTGCTCTGACTGTGGGAAGAGTTTCAGTCTGTTAGGACACCTGAAATCACACCAGCAAATTCACACAGGAGAGAAACCGTATTGCTGCTCTGACTGTGGGAAGAGTTTCAGTCAATCAGGACACCTGAAATCACACCAGCAAATTCACACAGGAGAGAAACCGTATTGCTGCTCTGACTGTGGGAAGAGTTTCAGAGTTTCAGAACAACTGAAAAGACACCAGCGAATTCATACAGGAGAGAAACCGTATAGCTGCTCTGACTGTGGGAAGAGTTTCAGAGTTTCAGAACATCTGATAGCACACCAGCGAATTCACACAGGAGAGAAACCGTATCGCTGCTCTGACTGTGGGAAGAGTTTCAGTCAGTTAGCAGCCCTAAGAAAACATGAGCGAATTCACACAGGAGAGAAACCGTATCACTGCTCTGACTGTGGAGAGAGTTTCAGAGAAAGAGGAACCCTGACAAAACATGAGCGAATTCACACAGGAGAGAAACCGTATTTCTGCTCTGACTGTGGGAAGAGTTTCAGAGTTTCAGAACAACTGAAAACACACCAGCGAATTCATACAGGAGAGAAACCGTATTGCTGCTCTGACTGTGGGAAGAGTTTCAGTCAGTTAAGTAACCTCAAACAACACACCAGCAAACTCACACAGGAGAGAAATTGTACCAGTGCTCTGACTGTGGAAACAGTTTCAACAAGTTAGGACATCTTCAAACACACCAGTGAATTCACAACGGAGACAAACCCTAAGGACCATGTTCATTCAGAAAGAAACATTACCTTACATCAGCGCTCCAGATAAGGTTTTGGGTCTGGGAGTAACTTACCCTTTTAACACTGAGAGTAAAATGTTTTTCAGTGGGTAAAATGCAACATTACCTTGAAGTCCTGAGTAATCTCGATAAATACTGTACAATCTTTGATGGTAATGGGGCAGGCATTAAAAAAAAAGCCTTCCATTTTAACTGCAATGTTTCTTTGAACTACGGCACAACCACAGTTCTCAAGGTTCTTTATCGGCTCAGCATTTTTTTTTCCAGGTATCACACTGACTCTACAAATCAATTACATTATATTTTAACATGAACCTCTTTTGCGATACAGGACGTACCTGGCACGTCATGATTAAAAACATGGTTAAAAATGTTTAAAACAAATATATAAATCTGGATTGCTCTTTTTTCACTCGGGTGGTTCATTGAGGAGTTATTACACAACATATTAATGTCATTATATTACATAGATAAAATATATTTGATGTGATGCAGTTGTTAAATGTAATTTACAGCCTGTTTGAATGCAAGCAGTGGCCATCTTTGGCTTGCACTGAAACAGCCAGAATGAATTTAAAACAATCTGTGTGTAACTTTTTTTTCTTTTCAATGAGGACTGATAATAAAAAAAGTTTACCTTTTGATTAGTAGCTGTTTTATCGAGCTGTGCTTCATGAAATCAGCTTTGAAGTTACATACGACTATTTGTCTGTCTTGTTTTGTTCATGCGACAGAGAGGAAGATACTTCCTGCTCCTGACTGTCACCGTATGACACCATTGTAATGCACCGAGCGTGTGGGAGCTACTGTATCATCGTGTGACACCATTGTAATGTACAGAGCGTGTGGGAGCTACTGTATCATCGTGTGACACCATTGTAATGTACAGAGCGTGTGGGAGCTACTGTATCATCGTAGACACCATTGTAATGTACAGAGCGTGTGGGAGCTACTGTATCATCGTGTGACACCATTGTAATGTACAGAGCGTGTGGGAGCTACTGTATCATCGTGTGACACCATTGTAATGTACAGAGCGTGTGGGAGCTACTGTATCATCGCAGACACCATTGTAATGTACAGCGTGTGGGAGCTACTGTATCATCGCAGACACCATTGTAATGTACAGAGCGTGTGGGAGCTACTGTATCATCGTGTGACACCATTGTAATGTACAGAGCGTGTGGGAGCTACTGTATCATCGTGTGACACCATTGTAATGTACAGAGCGTGTGGGAGCTACTGTATCATCGCAGACACCATTGTAATGCACCGAGTGTGGGAGCTACTGTATCATCGTGACACCATTGTAATGCACCGAGCGTGTGGGAGCTACTGTATCATCGTGTGACACCATTGTAATGCACCGAGCGTGTGGGAGCTACTGTATCATCGTGTGACACCATTGTAATGCACCGAGCGTGTGGGAGCTACTGTATCATCGTAGGACACCATTGTAATGCACCGGCGTGTGTGGGAGCTACTGTATCATCGTGTGACACCATTGTAATGTACAGAGTGTGTGGAGCTACTGTATCATCGTGTGACACCATTGTAATGTACAGAGCGTGTGGGAGCTACTGTATCATCGTGTGACACCATTGTAATGTACAGAGTGTGTGGGAGCTACTGTATCATCGTGTGACACCATTGTAATGTACAGAGCGTGTGGGAGCTACTGTATCATCGTAGACACCATTGTAATGTACAGGCGTGTGGGAGCTACTGTATCATCGCAGGACACCATTGTAATGTACAGAGCGTGTGGGGAGCTACTGTATCATCGTGTGACACCATTGTAATGTACAGAGCGTGTGGGAGCTACTGTATCATCGTAGTGACACCATTGTAATGTACAGAGCGTGTGGGAGCTACTGTATCATCGCAGACACCATTGTAATGTACAGAGCGTGTGGGAGCTACTGTATCATCGTGTGACACCATTGTAATGTACAGAGCGTGTGGGAGCTACTGTATCATCGTGTGACACCATTGTAATGTACAGAGCGTGTGGGAGCTACTGTATCATCGTGTGACACCATTGTAATGCACCGAGCGTGTGGGAGCTACTGTATCATCGTGTGACACCATTGTAATGCACCGAGCGTGTGGGAGCTACTGTATCATCGCAGACACCATTGTAATGCACCGAGCGTGTGGAGCTACTGTATCATCGTGTGACACCATTGTAATGCACCGGCGTGTGGGAGCTACTGTATCATCGTAGACACCATTGTAATGCACCGAGCGTGTGGGAGCTACTGTATCATCGTGTGACACCATTGTAATGTACAGAGTGTGTGGGAGCTACTGTATCATCGTGTGACACCATTGTAATGTACAGAGCGTGTGGGAGCTACTGTATCATCGTGTGACACCATTGTAATGTACAGAGCGTGTGGGAGCTACTGTATCATCGTGTGACACCATTGTAATGTACAGAGCGTGTGGGAGCTACTGTATCATCGTAGACACCATTGTAATGTACAGAGCGTTTGGGAGCTACTGTATCATCGTGTGACACCATTGTAATGCACCGAGCGTGTGGGAGCTACTGTATCATCGTATGTGACACCATTGTAATGTACAGAGTGTGTGGAGCTACTGTATCATCGTGTGACACCATTGTAATGTACAGAGCGTGTGGGAGCTACTGTATCATCGCAGACACCATTGTAATGTACAGAGCGTGTGGGAGCTACTGTATCATCGTGTGACACCATTGTAATGTACAGAGCGTGTGGGAGCTACTGTATCATCGTGTGACACCATTGTAATGCACCGAGCGTGTGGGAGCTACTGTATCATCGTGTGACACCATTGTAATGCACCGAGCGTGTGGGAGCTACTGTATCATCGCGGTGACACCATTGTAATGCACCGAGCGTGGGAGCTACTGTATCATCGTAGACACCATTGTAATGCACCGAGCGTGTGGGAGCTACTGTATCATCGTAGACACCATTGTAATGCACCGAGCGTGTGGGAGCTACTGTATCATCGTAGACACCATTGTAATGCACCGGCGTGTGGGAGCTACTGTATCATCGTGTGACACCATTGTAATGCACCGGCGTGTGGGAGCTACTGTATCATCGTGTGACACCATTGTAATGTACAGAGCGTGTGGGAGCTACTGTATCATCGTGTGACACCATTGTAATGCACCGAGCGTGTGGGAGCTACTGTATCATCGTGTGACACCATTGTAATGTACAGAGCGTGTGGGAGCTACTGTATCATCGTGTGACACCATTGTAATGCACCGAGCGTGTGGGAGCTACTGTATCATCGTGTGACACCATTGTAATGCACCGAGCGTGTGAGAGCTACTGTAGTTCCAACTTTAAAAAAGTGTTGTAAACTCAGTGATCATAGGGTAAAAATAAACATTAGGAACTGTGTGTTTTTTGTATATAGCTACTGTGAGTGAAACCTTGTATCTCAGACTTGTGTCTGGTTGAGTTGATTGGCGAGAAACTGTTAGGCTAGTGAGTTTGAGCATACAATTGATATATTTTACATATTTTTCAAAGACTGTATCTTACTTTTGTAATCCCTGTAGTCATAGTTCTTTTATAAATTTATATTAGATCTAATTTCATTTTTCTACTGACCCCCCCCCAAAAAAAAACTATTATTCATTTTTTGTATATTTCATCTGATTTTTTTTCTTCATTTGATTTCTTTCTTTTCTTTCTATTCTTTATTTTTTTAAAATAATTAAGAAATTCTAGAACAAGAAAAGACCATTCGGCCCACCTCTGTTCGCTCGCTTAATGCAAGCGTGGTCCGTTAGCACTCGGGAGGAAAAACAAAAAACTCCTAACCATTTATAGAGGAAATAAAACCTCAGGAAATCCATGGCTAATGGACCACACTTCTTCAAGGCAGCACGCAAGGTCTTGTTATGATCACAGAGAGGGTTATACAGTATTGTTCAGTCTATTCTTGAAGGATCCGATAGTCTCTTCTATAGCCTGTTCCAATGGTTCATCACCCTCTCTGTGAAAAAGCTCCTTCTCCCCTCGGTTCTGAATATGCCCTTCAGCTTCCACCTGTGGCCCCTGGTTCTGTTCTCTGAAAAATAATTCCCAGCAGTTACTTTGGTAAACCCCTTGACAATTTTTAATAATAATAATAATAATAATAGTAAACTTTATTTTGTATAGCGTCCTTAAAAGCAGTCATCTCAGAGTGCTTCACAATTAATAGTACAGCAATAAATAAAAAGAATATACATAAAAATCATAAAAATGTCTTTCTAAAAAAAGTAAGTCTTTAAATTAGCTTTAAAAACACTCAAAGAAGCTGAGTCCCTGATCTCTAGTGGAATAGAGTTCCATAATTTGGGAGCATAGCAACAGAAGGCCCTGTCGCCCATAGAGCGCAGGCGAGCAGGCGGGACACACAGCAGTCTGAGATCAGCAGAGCAGAGATAAAAGATCTGACAGAGAAGTCGGAGTTAGCCCATGAAGAGCCTTATATGTCAGCATTCAAAATTTTAAAATCAATTCTAAACCTGATAGGCAGCCACTGCAAGGCCTCCAAGACAGGAGTGATGTGATCTCTTGAGCGGGACCGAGACAAAATTCTGGCTGCAGAGTTTTGAACAAATTGAATTTTAGTGAGGATGCTATTAGACACCCCAGCGAGCAGAGCGTTACAGTAATCGATCCTGGAGAAAACAAAAGCATGAATCAGTTTTTCAGCTGCAGGTAGAGAAAGCATGGGACGCAGTCTGGCAATATTTCTAAGGTGAAAAAAAAGAAACCTTGACAGTATTCAGCACATGCGATTCAAAAGTTAAATTTTAGATCTGAACTCAAGCATGGTTTCATCAACAGTCAGATTTAAAGCATTGGTTATTCCTAGCTGGCGGGGAGTACCTAACAACATTACATCAGTCTTGTCACAATTAAGGTGTAAAAAGGTGTAAATACCTCTATAAGTCGCCTCTGGCTCTCCTCCTTTCTAGGCTCTACAGATTCAGCTCGTTCAGTCTGTCTTCATATGACATGCCCTTCAGTCCTGGAATTAATCATGTTGCTCTCTGTACTCTCTCCAATGCCTCAATGTCTTTCTTATGATAAGGGGACCAGAACTGGACACACTATTCTAGGTGTGGTCGTACCAGTGCATTGCATAATTAATATAACTTCTCTTGATTTGAATTCAACTGTCTTGATTATATAACCTAACATTCTATTTGCCTTTTTTATAGCTTCTTAAGAGATTCATCCATTACTACCCCCAAGTCCTTTTCATACATAGCCTCCTCTGTTTCATCACTATTCATGCTGTTTTTGTGCCGTATGTGCAAGACTTGTATTTATTCACATGTGTCAGCCCAAGCTTGAATCTTATCTAAAGCTGTGTGGCAAAGTGGTTTGCAGTGTGCAGGTGTAGAGGTGATGCAGTGCTTAAAACAAGAACAGACAACAAAGTACTGGTGAAATGATGGTTTATTTATAATCCAAAGTCTGATGACAACAGTAAAGAATAATGAGAACTGGCAATACACAATGATGTGTCTTGCCCAGTTAAATCCAAGGGTTCAGTCCCGAAACAGTAAACACGGTATGTAAACACACACAGTGAACACAAACACGACCACAAGGGTAAAGTGAGTGCTGTAGTGCAAATGCAATTTAGCATGAACAAGTGCAGTGTTGTCCGTGTTTAGTGCTGGCCTGTAGTGACAGCTCCGGATCGTGATAGCCGTCTAATAACAAGAAACAAGATACAATTAGATACGACAGGAAATTATTATTATTATTTATTTCTTAGCAGACGCCCTTATCCAGGGCGACTTACAATTGTTACAAGATATCACATTATTTTTTACATACAATTACCTATTTATACAGTTGGGTTTTTATTGGAGCAATCTAGATAAAGTACCTTGCTCAAGGGTACAGCAGCAGTGTCCCCCACCTGGAATTGAACCCACAACCCTCCGGTCAAGAGTCCAGAGCCCTAACCACTACTCCACACTGCTGCCCGACTACTCCACACTGCTGCCCTAAACTACATGTTCTAAACAAATGTAAATGAACTACGTATTTTTCTACGTAGGGGCTGGTCATTTTACAGGCATGCAGCGTCATTACAAGAGTAGCCAATCACCTTTGGGATAACATCTTTTTAATTTCAGACTTTTTACGGTTAGAAAAATAAATCAAGAATAATGAAAATTGCAAACCATGCCGGTGAGAGATTTTCTTCCAGAGTGCAAATCTAGATTTGCTGAGTGCTGCCGACTTCTTGAGACAGACCGTGTTGAGCGTGACACGGTTCAGTTTGTATTGACAATTTACTAAATTGACATTGTCGTGTTTCTTTACAAACACAAAAATAAATACAAAAACAAACATTTTAACAAAAACACTTGCTCACAGAGTGAAATCAAACAGTTAAAACAAAACAAAGTCACGAACACTAAAATAAACAAAACAGACCCTGGGTCAGTCTGGGCAGTTTCCTTCACTGTTTCTGCACAAGGTTTTTAAACAATAACAAAACATCAGATCTTTTAAAAATACAAAACAAAACACAAGGCTGCGCCGTCATATTTCTACATTCTATTAATAATACAGTCATATTTGTACATTCTATTAATAATACAAAGCCTCTATACAAGCAGGGCTTTGCCCTGCCCCCGCTAATAGTGTGCAGGGCTCTCTCCTGCTGCCCTGCTGCAGGCTCTCTTACAACCGTATTGTCAATAAAATGCACAGTACTACTACATTTATAATACTTTTCATTGTACTGTCAATGAAATTTGATTTCAGTGTTACTGTAGCTTCAGTAGAAACTCAGTATGCATTTGGCATTATTTTATTACTGTAACGTCAAGCTTGGCAAATGTCTATGATGTTCTTTGAGCGCTGGATGCGGAAGCAGCTATCTTGTTTGTTTATTTCCGTGTTATGTCTGTGTTGAAGGGACTATCTGTATTGCTCACATCCGCCTCCTTTTTTTTCGGCTGCTATCGGTCTCACTCAGCCATTGAAAGCTTTTCTCTGCTTTTTCCTGAGAAAAAACAACTAGAGACCTGTGCTTGACGTCTTTTTGATGATGTCTGACCGGAAAGGGAAAATTGTAATGCTGGACCTGGTCCGACATAGGGCCGCAAAGGGTTCAACTTTTTCAACAGATAAAATTGTATGATATTATAAATTTATTACAAGAAATTCTGTGTTCCTTCAATAGTAAAGCCACTCCTGCTATAATGCCAGATTGCATTTGTCCCTTGAATGCCCTTCATAACACTGTATTTAAATTGATACATAATTATTTTTTCAGCAGCTACTAAACAGAATCCGGTCTGCTGCCATGGACAGTGTGAAGATGGACTCTGTCCAGATTAAAGAGGAGTTCCCTGAACTTGAACCTGCCCCCATTAGAGTGGAGTTCTCTGGGCAGGCATCCCTCCCCATTAAACATGAGCTCTGTGTGGTGCAATGTGACAGCAGTCAGCCAGAGGTCTCTGACATTAAAGCTGAGCATAATGAACAGGAGATCCCCCAGACAGAAGAACACCTTCCTGTGAAACAAGAAGAGGTGCTGGAAACTGACTGTATTAAACAGGAGCCCCCTGAAGTAGAGTTTGACCACATGGAACCAGGGAAGGAAGAATCTGAGGACTTCAAACCAAACATCCCTCAGCTGGATCCTGTGCGCCTGCGGGAGTGTAGTGTGCTGCTGGAGAGAATCTGCGTGAGAGAGCAAGGCGCTGGAGAGGAAGGCTCTCCCAACAGCATGCAAGGAGGTGGAAAGGAAGACGGGCGCTCCCATTCAGAATGCAGTCTAGCAGGTGAGTGACTCCCAGTAGCTGTGACATTGTCATTCTAGATTGCGTGATATCCACAGTGTGTTTGAGAGGGAGGGAGCATATTTGTTAGATTACTTTTAAAACCTGTCCAATCAGAATACTGATCTAAAAATGACTAATCCATTTGAACACTTTAAAAGTAAATGGTATTTGCTCTGGTCCCACCGCAGTCAGATATGCGACAGATTACTGGATTTGTATTTGATTTGTTTTACAGACTAGTTTTAAAGATAGAAATGAAAAAATCACATGAGTCGATGCTGTAGTCAGATATACATTGATTTAGGCAGACAGATTCCAGAATAGCCAGGCTCTGGATTGTAGAGGGATCACCATTCATTTCAATAGGGATTTGATCGGGACCCCAAAATCATACCGAATTAGAATGCTGGTTTGTAGAGGGGCTGGATTAGACAGGGCTCTACAGCTATGGACAAAAGCTTTGCATCTCCTACAATTGTAGGATTGAGGCATAATAAAAAAACATATAAACATCAGTTAGACCTTTCATTTAGCATCATGTAATCAAAGAAACTACTAAATTATATTGGAAAAGTCCACCGGAAGCCACAATAATAGCACAGTATGTTAGATTTCAATGTCACAAAAGGTCGCCGTCCTCAAATTCTAGGTGTTTCTAAACTTTTGTCTGTAGTGTAGGTTGCTGATGCATTTACAGTCTGTGTAACTGTATAAAATAAACTGCTTGTGTTTCTGTCTGTATACTGGAGTCCTGTAACCCACTGTGTTGGGATTCAATTATAGGAATGATAAATGGAGAGAATTGAATTAACAAAACACATAAACCCTGCATGTGTAATGTAATGCTATGGCATGGGGCTGCACATTTCTAATGCACCGTGATGTACATCTGTACAACAATAAACATGATGATTCCAAACAGAGAGAGGGAGGGAGCCGTTCCAGTCTCCAAGCACATCATTGACAGCTGATGCGGATTACACTGCAGTTCAGTGTATGCATCTGTACAGACCCCAAGATTAGAAAAAACTCATAAAATACCATGATGAGAGAGATATCATTGTAATCTAATGCTGAGGAGAAAGATATATTGTAGGGTTTGTCAGGGGAAATAGACCTGAAACATTACAGGAGAACTTCACAGTCAGATTTTGATCCCAGGGCTCGGTTTCACCAGCATCAGTTTTTACTGACTTTGCTTTCACACAGAAAGGCTTTAAGTTAAACTTTGCATTTTTAAACTGGTGTAACCCAGAGCAAACCCCACAGCTAAAATGCACACACTTTAATCCAGGGGTTCCAAACAGCACCACCTTCAGGCTGCAGGTGCAATGACATTCTATGTGTTTTTTTCTATTATTATTATTATTATTTATTTCTTAGCAGACGCCCTTATCCAGGGCGACTTACAATTGTTACAAGATATCACATTATACATTATTTCACATTATACAGATATCACATTATTTTACATACAATTACTCATTTATACAGTTGGGTTTTTACTGGAGCAATCTAGGTAAAGTACCTTGCTCAAGGGTACAACAGCAGTGTCCCCCCACTGGGGATTGAACCCACAACCCTCCGGTCAGGAGTCCAGAGCCCTAACCACTACTCCACACTGCTCCATAATAGCGATAAGCAGCCGTCGGCAGCAGCTGTAATTATAGAAAAATAAAGTGTAGCAAGGGAGTATCGGCGGACTGTCAATCAAAGCAGAAATTCACAAATCAGAGCTAACAGATTGCCTTCCTGTAGGCGGGATGTAGAGCGAGAGCTCTGACAATAGGGTGGTGTTGAGGTCATGTGATCGCTCTGCTGGCAGATGTAAAAAGTGTGTTCAGTATTCATAACATTACAATATGTCGAATCCGCTACCAAAGAATACGTTTTATAAAGTATAAAGAACAGAAAAGGCAGCTGCAGGAGTTTGAATGCATTTGTACCGCGGGCTCAGCTTTGAGGAGCTGGAATGGGTTTTTTTCTTTTGTAGAAACGTTTTCATACTAACTTTTATAATAACATTCATTTACAATTAATGCCAATGATGAATACGTTTTTGTCACTAAGTAGCTATTAACATTTAAAATATTGCGTGCTTTGATGTATGTTTCAATATTAACTAAATCAAGTTATGAATCAAACTGATAAGTCTTGTTGCATGCCGGTAATTGATTTATTAAAATGTTTGGTTATACTGCTATTTTATACAGACGTCTTAAAATAACGCTAGAATATTTTTTGTTGAAACATAATAATAATAACACTGTGTAACAATTTTTTTTTTTTTTGGTTCCTGGGTTGTAAGTGTTATTTCCTAATTGCTTATGCCTCAAAAGTATAGAAAATGGATATTATTCCCCACAAACTTTGCTTTTGTGACCAGGACAGTGATATTTTGAAATTTACCTATTTTCCAGAACATTCCAGATAGATTCAGTGCTGAGTAAACTTGGAGTAACTTCTAGAACTTTCTAGAACTTTCCAGTAATATAAATAGTAGTATAAATACAGGGGCCTTGCCCACCAGTTCAGTTTAGTTCCAGCTGCCTAAGTAGATACAAATCTGCATTTTTCTGAGATGGCATCAAGAGGCTGCAATGGTGGCATTCCTGATGGGTCTCCAAGGCGGTTTTACCAAGTTTCCCTGCTATCTTTGCCTTTGGGACAGCAGGGACACCAAAGCGCACTACCAAAGGCGGACTGGCCACAGCGGACCGAGTTCTTTGTGGGGAGGAACAACGTCAAGTGGGAGCCACTGGTGGACCCCCGGAAGGTGCTGATGCCACCACTGCACATCAAATTGGGCCTTATGAAACAATTTGTCAGAGCTCTAGATAAGGAGTCGGCAGCCTTCAAGTACCTTCAAGACTTCTTCCCTAAGCTGTCTGAGGCAAAGGTCAAAGCCGGTGTCTTCGCCGGACCACAGATAAAGAAGATCCTGAGTGCAATGAATTCCCAAGAAGCTCACTAGTAAGGAGAAAGCGGCTTGGAACAGCTTTGTCGCAGTGGTTCAGGGCTTCCTGGGCAATCACAAGGCCGAAAACTATGTGGAGCTGGTTGAGACTCTGGTGAAGAACTACGGCACAATGGGCTGTAGGATGAAGAAGTCCATATCCTTGATGCTCATCTTGATAAATTCAAGGAGAACATGGGAGCGTACTCGGAGGAGCAAGGCGAGCGCTTCCACCAGGATATACTGGACTTTGAACGCCGCTACCAAGGACAGTATAACGAGAACATGATGGGAGACTACATTTGGGGCTGATTCATGAAAGTGATTTACAGTATAATCGTAAATCTCAAAAAAACTACTCACTTCTAAATCTTTTGTAGTCATTTTTGTATTACTTTAGTATAGATACATGTTAATTTGGATTCATATGTTGTTTTTTTCTGACTTTATGTGAACGAAAAGACACAAATTTGCCCGTTTTCTCATTGGAAATAGGTAAATTTCAAAATATTACTGTCTGGTCACAAAAGCAAAGTTTGTGGGGAATAATAGCCATTTTCTATACTTTTGAGGCATAAGCAATTAGGAAATAACACTTACTACCCAGGAACAAAAATTGTGTTACATAGTGAATAATAAAATGTTTTTTGACTGATTTCAGATTTCGCTGTTGGTGGATTTATTTTAAGTTTTGTTTTGGTTAAGTGGCGCATCTGCACTCTGATTTATTTTTTTTATTTTTTTTGGGTTGGGGAGCCAGTGGAGTGAGCGGAGTAGTGGAGTAGCATGGGAGAAGCGAGGCAGAGAGAACACCAGGCTAGCAGTGGAGTTCTGGATGAGCTGAGCGGACGGGTGGCGGTAGTCTAGGCGGGAGAGTACCAGGGCCTGGACCAGGAGCTGGGTGGCGTAGTTGGTGAGGAAGGGTCGGATTCTTCGGATGTTGCTCAGGAAGAATCGGCAAGTGCGTGCCAGAGTGGAGATGTGCTGGGAATCAGAGAGGCAGGGGTCCAGGGTGACTCCGAGGTTCTTAGCGGAGGAAGAGGGAGAGAGTGTGGTAGATTCCAGAGGAACAGAGATAGAGAGAACAGAGGAGGGGGAGGAGTAGGGAAAGAAAAGGAGGTCATAAAATACCATGATGAGAGAGATATAATTGTAATCTAATGCTGATATAATTGTAATCTGGGTTTGTCAGGGGAAATAGACCTGAAACATTACAGGAGAACTTCAAACTCAGATTTTGATCCCAGGGATCGGTTTCACCAACATCAGTCTTTACAGACTTTGCTTTCACACATAAAGGCTTTAAGTTTAACTTTGCATTTTTAAACTGGTGTAACCCAGAGCAAACCCCACAGATAAAATGCACACACTTTAATCCACTCCTCCACCTAACCTTTCATTTAGCATCATGTAATCAAAGAAACGACATATTGCAAAATTCTACCAGAAGCCAGAATAGTATCACAGTATTTCCTGTTAGATTTCGAAATGTCACATTATATAATGTTTATTTATTTATTTTTGTCTCAATCCTCAAATTCTAGGTGTTTCTAAACTTTTGTCTGTAGTGTAGGTTGCTGATGCATTTACAGTCTGTGTAACTGTATAAAATAAACTGCTTGTGTTTCTGTCTGTATACTGGAGTCCTGTAACCCACTGTGTTGGGATTCAATTATAGGAATTATAAATGGAGAGAATTGAATTAACAAAACACATAAACCCTGCATGTGTAATGTAATGCTATGGCATGGGGCTGCACATTTCTAATGCACAGTGATGTATATCTGTACAACAATAAACAAGATGATTCCAAACAGAGAGAGGGAGGGAGCCGTTCCAGTCTCCAAGCACATCATTATTATTATTATTATTATTATTTATTTCTTAGCAGACGCCCTTATCCAGGGCGACTTACAATCGTAAGCAAAAACATTTCAAGCGTTACAATACAAGTAATACAATAAGAGCAAGAAATACAATAACTTTTGTTCAAGCAAAGTACAAGTTTGACAAACCACAATTCAATAATACAGCAGGTAATAGTGATAGTTACATCAGGATATGATTAAATAGTGATGCGGATTACTGTAGTGATGCGGACAGCTGATGCGGATTACACTGCAGTTCAGTGTATGCATCTGTACAGACCCCAAGATTAGAAAAACTCAATGCCATCTTGAGAAAGATATAATTGTAATCTAATGCTGAGGAGAAAGATATATTGTAGGGTTTGTCAGGGGAAATAGACCTGAAACATTACAGGAGAACTTCACAGTCAGATTTTGATCCCAGGGCTCAGTTTCACCAGCATCAGTCTTTACTGACTTTGCTTTCACACAGAAAGGCTTTAAGTTTAACTTTGCATTTTTAAACTGGTGTAACCCAGAGCAAACCCCACAGCTAAAATGCACACACTTTAATCCAGGGGTTCCAAACAGCACCACCTTCAGGCCGCGGGTGCAATGACATTCTATGTGTTTTTTCTATTAATAACGATAAGCAGCCGTCGGCAGCAGCTGTAATTATAGAAAAATAAAGTGTAGCAAGGGAGTATCGGCGGACTGTCAATCAAAGCAGAAATTCACAAATCAGAGCTAACAGATTGCCTTCTTGTAGGCGGGATGTAGAGCGAGAGCTCTGACAATAGGGCGGTGTTGAGGTCATGTGATCGCTCTGCTGGCAGATGTAAAAAGTGTGTTCAGTATTCATAACATTACAATATGTCGAATCCGCTACCAAAGAATACGTTTTGCAAAGTATTTTCATACGTTTTGCAAACTTTGTATTTAATCATATCCTGATGTAAATATCACTATTTAATCACATCCTGATGTAACTATCACTATTATCTGCTGTATTATTGAATTGTGGTTTGTCACACTTGAACAAAAATTATTGTATTTCTTGCTCTTATTGTATTACTTGTATTGTAACACTTGAATGTATTTGTATTTGCTTGCGATTGTAAGTCGCCCTGGATAAGGGCGTCTGCTAAGAAATAAATAATAATAATAATAATAATAAAGTATAAAGAACAGAAAAGGCAGCTGCAGGAGTTTGAATGCATTTGTACCGCGGGCTCAGCTTTGAGGAGCTGGAATGGGTTTTTTTCTTTTGTAGAAACGTTTTCATACTAACTTTTATAATAACATTCATTTACAATTAATGCCAATGATGAATACGTTTTTGTCACTAAGTAGCTATTAACATTTAAAATATTGCGTGCTTTGATGTATGTTTCAATATTAACTAAATCAAGTTATGAATCAAACTGATAAGTCTTGTTGCATGCCGGTAATTGATTTATTAAAATGTTTGGTTATACTGCTATTTTATTGATTACTGGCTCGTTCACAGACGTCTTAAAATAACGCTAGAATATTTATTTGTTGAAACATAATAATAATAATAATAATAATAATAATAATAATAATAAAATGTTTTTTGACTGATTTCAGATTTCACTGCAGGTGGAAAAGTTTTCTTTTGGTTAAGTGGCGCAGCTGCGCTCTGATTTTTTGTTGTATTTGGTTGTACAGAGTAGTTGCGAAAAAAGAAACTTCTGCAAGGCTCTCGTTTCCTTCTGTATTGTATGTGTGACATTTATCATGAGGTGACGGCTGGACGTTTTAGTTACACAGTGTTCAGAAATCAGGATTTAAGAGTCATGTTTTTGTGCATGTTGTACTGGTTTTACTCAAAAGTGATTCCTGTTCAGGTATTTATGAATGGGAATAATAAGAGACATGCACTTTCTTGTTTGATAACCAAGAAAAATAACTGCATTTCTAGAATTTTCCATTATACAAAGGTACCTAATTTAAAAGATTGATAAAAACGTCTGTTTAATCTTTGCAATTTATTATATTCACTAAAATGAAAGTGTTTGAATTTTTAACTCTGTGCATATTCTATGTGATTTCCATCTTTCACATTATTTATTCAAATGAATAAAGGACAGTTTAGATTAGCTTTATTTATCATGTTACAGGTTTAAACATAGAAAATGTTTTTAATTTGACATTTTCCCAAGGAGTGCTAATAGTGGGCCGCAGTGCCTGATGCAGCTGAACAGGTGGGCCTCGGGGGGGTAAAAAAAATTGGGAACCCCTGCTTTAATCCACTCCTCCACCCAGCCACACGCCCGAAGCCTACAAGCAGCCCCTCTTACTTTCTTTCCGGTTCATATTTTCCAGGTTCCAGTCCAGCAGCTAAAGCGAGGGCGAGCGCTGGAGAATATCCTGCCTGAGGGAAGAGTTTCATTCACTTAGGAAACCTGAAAACACACCAGCAAATTCACACAGGAGAGAAACCGTATCGCTGCTCTGACTGTGGGAAGAGTTTCAGAAATTCAGGAACACTGAAAATACACCAGCGAATTCATACAGGAGAGAAACCGTATTTCTGCTCTGACTATGGGAAGAGTTTCAGTCAATCAGCACCCCTGAAAGCACACCAGCAAATTCACACAGGAGAGAAACCATATTGCTGCTCTGACTGTGGGAAGAGTTTCAGTCGGTTTGTTCACCTGAAATCACACCATCAAATTCACACAGGAGAGAAACCGTATTGCTGCTCTGACTGTGGGAAGAGTTTCAGGCATGCAGACTCCCTGAATAAACACCAGCGAATTCATACAGGAGAGAAACCGTATTGCTGCTCTGACTGTGGGAAGAGTTTCAGAGAAAGAGGAACCCTGACAATACATGAGCGAATTCACACAGGAGAGAAACCGTATTGCTGCTCCGACTGTGGGAAGAGTTTCAGAAATTCAGGAACACTGAAAACACACCAGCGAATTCATACAGGAGAGAAACCGTATCGCTGCTCTGACTGTGGGAAGAGTTTCAGTCGGTTAAGTAACCTCAAACAACACACCAGCAAACTCACACAGGAGATAAATTGTATCAGTGCTCTGACTGTGGGAAGAGTTTCAACAAGTTAGGACATCTTCAAACACACCAGTGAATTCACAACGGAGACAAACCCTAAGGACCATGTTCATTCAGAAAGAAACATTACCTTACATCAGCGCTCCAGATAAGGTTTGGGGTCTGGGAGTAACTTACCCTCTAATTTTAACACAGAGTAAAATGTATTTTCAGTGGGTAAAATGCAACATTACCTTGAAGTCCTGAGTAATCTCGATAAATACTGTACAATCTTTGATGGTAATGGGTAGGCATTAAAAAAAAAGCCTTCCATTTTAACTGCAATGTTTCTTTGAACTACGGCACAACCACAGCTCTACAAGGTTCTTTATCGGCTCAGCACATTTTTTTTCAATGTATCACACTGACTCTGCAAATCAATTACATTATATTTTAACATTAACCTCTTTTGCGATACAGACGTACCTGGCACGTCATGATTAAAAACATGGTTAAAAATGTTTTTTTTTAAAAAATAAAAATCTGGATTGCTGTTTTTTCACTCGGGGTGGCTCATCGAGGAGTTATTACACAACATATTAATGTCATTATATTACACAGATAAACTATATTTGATGTGATGCAGTTGTTAAATGTAATTTACAGCCTGTTTGAATGCAAGCAGTGGCCATCTTTGGCTTGTACTGGAAACATCCAGAATGAATTTAAAACAATCTGTGTGTAACTTTTGTTTTCTTTTCAATGAGGATTGATAATAAAAAAAGTTTACCTTTTGATTAGTAGCTGTTTTATCGAGCTGTGCTTCATGAAATCAGCTTTGAAGTTACATACGACTATTTGTCTATGTCTTGTTTTGTTCATGTGACAGAGAGGAAGATACTTCCTGCTCCTGACTGTCATCGTGTGACACCATTGTAATGCACCGAGCGTGTGGGAGCTACTGTATCATCGTGTGACACCATTGTAATGTACAGAGCGTGTGGGAGCTACTGTATCATCGTGTGACACCATTGTAATGCACCGAGCGCAGGGAGCTACTGTATCATCGTAGACACCATTGTAATGTACAGAGCGTGTGGGAGCTACTGTATCATCGCAGACACCATTGTAATGCACCGAGCGTGTGGGAGCTACTGTATCATCGTGTGACACCATTGTAATGTACAGAGTGTGTGGGAGCTACTGTATCATCGCAGGACACCATTGTAATGCACCGAGCGTGGGGAGCTACTGTATCATCGCAGACACCATTGTAATGCACCGAGCTTGTGGGAG
Organism: Huso huso; assembly: GCA_036884735.1. Classification (NCBI taxonomy): domain Eukaryota; kingdom Metazoa; phylum Chordata; class Actinopteri; order Acipenseriformes; family Acipenseridae; genus Huso; species Huso huso. Next base: position 2,407,687 of record CM072699.1, on the reverse strand, counting down.
CTACTGTATCATCGTGTGACACCATTGTAATGCACTGAGCGTGGGAGCTACTGTATCATCGCGGTGACACCATTGTAATGCACCGAGCGTGGGAGCTACTGTATCATCGCAGACACCATTGTAATGCACCGAGCGTCTGGGAGCTACTGTATCATCGTAGACACCATTGTAATGTACAGAGCGCGTGTGGGAGCTACTGTATCATCGTAGACACCATTGTAATGTACAGAGTGTGGGAGCTACTGTATCATCGTAGGACACCATTGTAATGCACCGAGCGTGTGGGAGCTACTGTATCATCGTGTGACACCATTGTAATGTACAGTGTGTGGAGCTACTGTATCATCGCGGTGACACCATTGTAATGCACCGAGCGTGTGGGAGCTACTGTATCATCGTGTGACACCATTGTAATGCACCGAGCGTGGGAGCTACTGTATCATCGTGTGACACCATTGTAATGTACAGTGGGAGCTACTGTATCATCGTAGACACCATTGTAATGTACAGAGCGTGTGGGAGCTACTGTATCATCGTGTGACACCATTGTAATGTACAGAGTGTGTGGGAGCTACTGTATCATGTGACACCATTGTAATGCACCGAGCGTGTGGGAGCTACTGTATCATCGTGTGACACCATTGTAATGCACCGAGCGTGTGGGAGCTACTGTATCATCGTGTGACACCATTGTAATGCACCGAGCGTGGGAGCTACTGTATCATCGTGTGACACCATTGTAATGCACCGAGCGTGTGGGAGCTACTGTATCATCGTGTGACACCATTGTAATGTACAGAGTGTGTGGGAGCTACTGTATCATCGTGTGACACCATTGTAATGTACAGAGTGTGTGGGAGCTACTGTATCATCGTGTGACACCATTGTAATGTACAGAGTGTGTGGAGCTACTGTATCATCGTGTGACACCATTGTAATGCACCGAGCGTGTGGGAGCTACTGTATCATCGTGTGACACCATTGTAATGTACAGAGTGTGTGGGAGCTACTGTATCATCGTGTGACACCATTGTAATGCACCGAGCGTGTGGGAGCTACTGTATCATCGTGTGACACCATTGTAATGCACCGAGCGTGTGGGAGCTACTGTATCATCGTAGACACCATTGTAATGTACAGAGCGCGGTGGGAGCTACTGTATCATCGTGACACCATTGTAATGTACAGAGTGTGTGGGAGCTACTGTATCATCGTGTGACACCATTGTAATGCACCGAGTGTGTGGGAGCTACTGTATCATCGTGTGACACCATTGTAATGCACCGAGTGTGTGGGAGCTACTGTATCATCGTGTGACAGCATTGTAATGTACAGAGCGTGTGGAGCTACTGTATCATCGTGTGACACCATTGTAATGCACCGAGCGTGTGGGAGCTACTGTATCATCGTGTGACACCATTGTAATGTACAGAGTGTGTGGGAGCTACTGTATCATCGTGTGACACCATTGTAATGCACCGAGTGTGTGGGGAGCTACTGTATCATCGTGACACCATTGTAATGTACAGAGCGTGTGGGAGCTACTGTATCATCGTGTGACACCATTGTAATGCACCGAGCGTGTGGGGAGCTACTGTATCATCGCAGGACAGCATTGTAATGTACAGAGCGTGTGGAGCTACTGTATCATCGCAGGACACCATTGTAATGCACCGAGCGTGTGGGAGCTACTGTATCATCGTGTGACACCATTGTAATGCACCGAGCGTGTGGGAGCTACTGTATCATCGCAGACACCATTGTAATGTACAGAGTGTGTGGGAGCTACTGTATCATCGTGTGACACCATTGTAATGTACAGAGTGTGTGGGAGCTACTGTATCATCGTGTGACACCATTGTAATGCACCGGCGTGTGGGAGCTACTGTATCATCGCAGACACCATTGTAATGTACAGAGCGTGTGGGAGCTACTGTATCATCGTGTGACACCATTGTAATGTACAGAGTGTGGGAGCTACTGTATCATCGTGTGACACCATTGTAATGCACCGAGCTTGTGGGAGCTACTGTATCATCGCAGACACCATTGTAATGCACTGAGCGTGTGGGAGCTACTGTATCATCGTGATGACACCATTGTAATGCACCGAGCGTGTGGGAGCTACTGTATCATGACACCATTGTAATGCACCGAGCGTGTGGGAGCTACTGTATCATCGCAGTGACACCATTGTAATGTACAGAGCGTGTGGGAACTACTGTATCATCGTGACACCATTGTGATGTACAGAGTGTGTGGGAGCTACTGTATCATCGTGTGACACCATTGTAATGCACCGAGCGTGTTGGAGCTACTGTATCATCGTGTGACACCATTGTAATGTACAGAGTGTGTGGGAGCTACTGTATCATCGTGTGACACCATTGTAATGTACAGAGTGTGTGGAGCTACTGTATCATCGTGTGACACCATTGTAATGCACCGAGCGTGTGGGAGCTACTGTATCATCGTGTGACACCATTGTAATGCACCGAGCGTGTGGGAGCTACTGTATCATCGCAGACACCATTGTAATGTACAGAGCGTGTGGGGAGCTACTGTATCATCGTGTGACACCATTGTAATGCACCGAGCGTGTGGGAGCTACTGTATCATCGTAGACACCATTGTAATGTACAGAGCGTGTGGGAGCTACTGTATCATCGTGTGACACCATTGTAATGCACCGAGCTTGTGGGAGCTACTGTATCATCGTGTGACACCATTGTAATGCACCGAGTGTGTGGGAGCTACTGTAGTTCCAACTTTAAAAAAAGTGTCGTAAACTCAGCGATCATAGGGTAAAAATAAACATTAGAAACCGTGTGTTTTTTGTATATAGCTACTGTGAGTGAAACCTTGTATCTCAGACTTGTTGTGTCTGGGTGAGTTGGTTGGAGAGGAACTGTTAGGCTAGTGAGTTTGAGCATACAATTGATATATTTTACATATTTTTCGAATACTGTATCTTATTTTTGTAATCCCTGTAGTTATATTTCTTACTTTAATAAATTTATTTTAGATTTAATTTCTTTTTTTACTGTCCCCCAAAAAACTATTATTCATTATTTGTATATTTCATCTGATTTTTTTTCTATGAATTTGATTTCTTTCTTTTCTTTCTATTCTTTTTTTTTTAAATAACATAAGAAATTCTAGAGCAAGAAAAGACCATTCGGCCCACCTCTGCTCCGTTAACACTCAGGATAGGAAAAACAAAAAACTCTTGTGTGAAAAATAATTCTCAGCAGTTACTTTGGTAAACCCCTTGACAATTTTAAATACCTCTTAAGTCCCCTCTGGCTCTACTTCTTCCTAGGTTATACAGATTCAGCTCTTTCAGTCTGTCTTCATATGACATGCCCTTCAGTCCTGGAATTAATCGTGTTGCTCTCTGTACTCTCTCCAATGCCTCAATGTCTTTCTTATGATAAGGGGACCAGAACTGGACACCCTATTCTAGGTGTGGTCGTACCAGTGAATTGTATAATTAATATAACTTCTCTTCATTTGAATTCAACTGTCTTGAATATATAACCTAACATTCTATTTGCCTTTTTTCATAGCTTCTCTGCACTGTCTAGTTGGCTTTAGAGATTCATGCACTACGACCCCCAAGTACTTTTCATACATAGCCTCCTCTATTTCATTACTATTCATGCTGTTTTTGCGCCCTATGTGCAAGACTTTGTATTTATTCACATGTGTCAGCCCAAGCTTGAATCTTGTCTAAAGCTGTGTGGCAAAGTGGTTTGCAGTGTGCAGGTGTAGAGATGATGCAGTGCTTAAACAAGGACAGACAACAAAGTACTGGTGAAATGATGGTTTATTTATAATCCAAAGTCTGATGACAACAGTAAAGAATAATGAGAACTGGCAGTACACAATGATGTGTCTTGCCCAGTTAAATCCAGGGGTTCAGTCCCGAAACAGTAACCACGGTATTTAAACACACACAGTGAACACAAACACGGTCACAAGGGTAAAGTGAGTGCTGTAGTGCGTGGTGCAGCTGCAGTTTATCAAGTGCAGTGTTGTTCGTGTTTAGTGCTGGCCTGTAGCGACAGCTCCGGATCGTGATAGCCGTCTAATAACAAGAAACAGGATACAATTAGATACGACAAACAAAGAAAACACTCCTGATTTAGAACACGGCTCCCCTTGAAAACCAGGAAATTATTATTATTTATTTTAGCAGCCGCCTTATCCAGGGCGGCTTACAATTGTTACAAGATATCACATTATTTTTTACATACAATTACCCATTTATACAGTTGGGTTTTTACTGGAGCAATCTAGGTGAAGTACCTTGCTCAAGGGTACAGCAGCAGTGTCCCCCACCTGGGATTGAACCCAAGACCCTCCGGTCAAAAGTCCACCACTCTCCTTCCGGGTTCGCATTAACCATAACAAAAGGAACAGATCACCTCGCTACGTCCCTGTGTCAGAGTGGTTAGCCGTGTGCAGGTGCAGGTGATTAGTAATCAGAGAGACAATGATAAATCCAGGTGCAATGGCGTTTTATTTTTAAACCCAAAGGCCTGATGGCAAACAGCAGTAAACAATAAACAATGAGAAGCGATACAGCGGTGTGTATTGTTTTATTTGTAATCCTCGGGTTGGCGCTGAAATAATAGTCCCGTTCTTTTAAACACCCACTGCTAACCATCCACAAAGTCAAACTGATGAGGTCACTTATGCTATAGATTCCAGCACAAGCGGTGGAGAAACAGGCCAGTCAGCGAGCCCTAAACAGTCTGTACCACTCAAAACTTCAAAGAGAAAGAGGAATGATCAGCTATCTCAGGCTGTTGGGTTACTACGGACTGCAATAGAGAACAACCCAACCAGAGACATGATACAATTGATTAGGGAAGAAAATCAAAGGTCTAGGGACCATGAAGCACAATAGTTTCAAATGCTTATGCAACAAACACCACACACAGGATGGCCATCCCAAGGTCCACATCTCCAATGACCCAACGTGACATTGGTTTCTCCAAATCAAAGAACAAATGAGTATGGTTAGTATGATCATCCTCAGTCAGTGTCCCCAGTATCAGCCCAGCAAGATGTGTCAATGAGACTGACGCCACAGTCAACTCCCCTTGCTTGATTCACATGGAACGTCATCTCCTGTTTCTCCACACGAGTTTCAACCAATATCTGATAGTGATTCATACGAAACAAACATGACTTATAGACGACTGTGATTAGTTAACAGTAGAAGGACCGGAGATATACTCATGCCTAGAAGCCCTGCAGCAGTCTTTCTGACAGTTGTATTCAAAACACTGAATAACAAAAGGATAAACAAACAGTAAGATGTAATTATTTTTTTAATTGAGTATGTCACAAATATCTGAACAACTGAAGCATATATATATATATATATATATATATATATATATATATATATATATATATATATATATATATATATATATATACACACACACACAGACGTGCTCAAATTTGTTGGTACCCTTACAGCTCATTGAAATAATGCTTCATTCCTGAAAAGTTATGAAATTAAAAGCTATTTTATCATGTATACTTGCATGCCTTTGGTATGTCATAGAATAAAGCAAAGAAGCTGTAAAAAGAGATGATTTATTGCTCATTCTACAAAGATATTCTAAAATGGCCTGGACACATTTGTTGGTACCCCTTAGAAAAGATAATAAATATTTGGATTATAGTGATATTTCAAACTAATTAGTTTCTTTAATTAGTATCACACATGTCAAACTACCTGTCAACAGGTGCAGAAGTCTCATTGAGAGCTACAGAAAACGTTTGATTGCAGTGATTACCTCTAAAGGTTGTGCAACAAAATATTAGGTTAGCGGTCCCATCATTTTTGTCCATGCCATTTTCATTTGTTTTCTTCTTTACAATATTATGTTGAATAAAAAAGAAAAAGCAAAGTCTGATTTCTATTAAATATGGAATAAACAATGGTGGATGCCAATTACTTTTGTCAGTTTCAAGTTATTTCAGAGAAAATTGTGCATTCTTTGTTTTGTGCGGAGGGGTACCAACAAATTTGAGCACGTCTGTGTCTGTGTGTGTGTGTGTGTGTGTGTCTATATATATATAGATAAAGGAGTCTGCTAAATAAACAAATGGACATTAAATAAGCAAATAAGATGTCCTTTTTTTGGAATACCATGTTCTATATCAAAAACACGCAGCTTTTGAGTTAAGGCGAATAAAAGCAATGAATAGAGAAGAAGGGGTAATTGGGAAATATGCAATAAGCATTACAAGAGCCAATCAAATCGTCACCACCAAATCTCTCTCTCTCTCTCTCTCTCTCTCTCTCTCTCTCTCTCTCTCTCTCTCTCTCCCTCTCAATTCTCAATTTCAAGTGCTTTATTGGCATGACTGATTTTTCACAAGTATTGCCAAAGCAATTCCATCTTTACAATGAACATTTAAAACTTTTAAACTTTAAAAATAAAACAAAAAAACAACACAGTACTTCAAACACATCACAACAACAATAATAACAACAATAATGATATACATGTATATATGTATTCTATAACATGTATTTATTTATTTATTTATTTCTTTTTTTCCTTCCTGTGTGAGGAGCCTCAGTGTCCCTCCCTGTCCCTCAGGCTGTGTGAGGAGCCTCAGTGTCACTCCCTGTCCCTCAGGCTGTGTGAGGAGCCTCAGTGTCACTCCCTGTCCCTCAGGCTGTGTGAGGAGCCTCAGTGTCACTCCCTATCCCTCAGGCTGTGTGAGGAGCCTCAGTGTCACTCCCTGTCCCTCAGGCTGTGTGAGGAGCCTCAGTGTCACTCCCTGTCCCTCAGGCTGTGTGAGGAGCCTCAGTGTCACTCCCTGTCCCTCAGGCTGTGGCAGGCGCTTGTGTCCTGGGCTGCCACTTCTATACAGCTTGTGTGCTCACCGAGGAGGATGGGGAGTTTATCTGGGTCTGGCAAGTCTGAGAAGTCTATGCAGAGATTTTGTATTTTTGGGACGAAGGCTTCCCTTATAGTCTTATATTTTGTGCACTGCAGTAAAAAGTGTATCTCTGTCTCGACCTGATTGAGCTGACAGTGATCACACAGCCTGACCTCTTTGGGCAGCCATGTCTGCCTGTGTCGGCCCTTCTTGATGGCCAGGCTGTGCTCACTGAGCCTGTACTTTGTTAAGGTCTGTCTCTGTTTACTGTTTTTCACCCTGGTCAGGTATTCAGCCGGGGTGTAGTGTCTTTTTAGGGCCCGATAGCATTCCAGTTTGCTTTGTGTTCTTGTTTGTTTTGTGCTATAATTTGGTTTACTCTGATTGTGTGTGTTGGAGTGGTGCTGTCCTGAAGCTGGTTGGTGTTAGTGTGTGTTAGTGCAGTGAGCTTCAGGACCAGCTGGCTGAGGGGACTCTTCTCTGGGCTCTGCTCAGCAGGGCTTTATGGTGGTAAGAGTTTATGTTACTATTTTTAGATGGAGCCAAAATTGAATTGCTCTTTTGGATATTAATCAGTAGTGGGTATTGGCCTGATTCAGCCCTGCATGCTCTCTCTGATCACAATGTGTTGACGTCATATTCCTCCGACAGACAAGAACCAATCAAAACGCGAGACTGTTAAGCAGTTCCATCCCCAAAACCGGGGCTGCGTCATACCTCCGCGTCTTTTCAAAGAGAACAACAACAACAAACGCCAGAAATTTAAAAGAAAAAAGATTGCGCTCCGCAGAGTTCTTTTTAAATTATTTAACATTTTGTTGGGCACCACTTGACAAGGCGTGGGCGATAAATAATAAAAAAGTGAGTTCCATGTTGTTGTTTTTAATTGGTGTTTGGTTGTTCTCGACGCAGTGGTGTTTTGCTGTTAGCCGCGGGTTTTTCAGCCGGTCAGTGTTTCTGTGCAGCGCAGGTATGTGATGTTCTCGTCATGGGTAGCTAGTAATGTCAGCGCGGTGTTGATGTGGTTTAACCTGCTGAACTCGGATGCGCGCAACCTCGATGATGCTCTCCTAGTGTCTGGGATAAATCCCGACTGAACTGAACAGATACTGTACGAAACTACACGTGATTGTAGATTCATATTGAATATAAACTACATGAAAACGCATTGCGCGCTGAGAGATAAGTTGTGTTACGTTATTTTGACAAAAGGTATTTAGAGTGTCGCGCTACAGAAAGTGGTACATCATCAGAATGTGGTACTGGTACCAAAACTTGATCCGTGTGACGTCAAAAAATGGTTGTGACTGACTGCTGCACAAATCAGTAGGAACAAGACAAACTAGTTTACACACAGAATCCTACATATTTACAATGTTAGATAACAGAAGCTGTTGCTCATCAGTTAGTCATATATTTGTTGAATTGGTAAAAAAAAACCAAACAATTATATTATTATTATTTGTTTATTTAGCAGACGCCGTTATCCAAGGCAACTTACAGAGACTGGGGTGTGTGAACTATGCATCAGCTGCAGAGTCACTTACATTTATGTCTCACCCGAAAGACGGAGCACAAGGAGGTTAAGTGACTTGCTCAGGGTCACAAAATGAGTCAGTGGCTGAGGTGGGATTTGAACCGGGACCTCCTGGTTACAAGCCTTTTTCTTTAACCACTGGACCACACAGCCTCCTATTAAAATGAACTTTAGAGGCCAACAGTATCATTTGTTCAGATGAGCGTTTCCTTGTTTTCTGAGCTAAAATTATTTGCACAGCCCGGGCAAGCGCAGTACATGGAGTACCACGTTTTAACATGTACCGCAAAATAACACGACCTGGGACTTTTTTAACATAACATTTACTGTTATACAGGCTTTTCAGCACGATAGGCTTTTTACAGTATATAGCGAATATTAATGGGCTTTTCCACATGGATAGACATTCTGTAATAACACAGGGATGTGGCAAAAACAATGCTGAAGCAACCTTATATAACATTTGTTATTTTGCACAGTTTAAGCTGTGTCTGAATGAACCACTCGCAGCGAGTCCAGCCTTTGATATGGAGACACTCCGCACTCACTTAACTTGAGCTTACATTAAACTATAATGTGGGCACATTTTAAGGTCTTTATTGTAAAAAGGTCTTCACAGAATTAAAAAAAATAACTTAATACAGTCAGTAAACTTCTTTAGTAACAAAACTAATCTGTACACAAAATATTAAGACATTGTCGGGTGTTCAATATGCTTTTAGTACTGTGACACACACACGCCAAGACACACACACACACACACACGATGTGGAAGGCCATCCGGGTCAGAAACACACTATTTAGTGCATCTTCAAATATTTAGTACATGCAGAGGCACTGGCCCCTCCAATAATCATCTCCAAAATATTGATTTCTGCCCTTTCTGTCACTGACACTCACACACTAAACGTATTTCCTCATAAAGTGCAGTTATGGACGTGTGTGTACTTGGTTTGCACATGTCCCCCCCCCAATAAGAAATAAGTAATAATAATAATGTGCAGTTAAGGACTGGCGCGTGTGTCCCTTTAATGTTTGAGTCCAGCTGTAGTAGTACAATTAGTGGATAAACCGCACATTTTAAAAATGATGCTATTTTATGCTAAACTGAAAACTGTTAATATACTAAAGGGAAAGCACTTGTGAAGCTGAATCGAGAGCTTCAATGAAGAGTTCCTGAAATGCAGTGTGATTTATTCGTACACCACATTGAGCCTGTTTTAACACTCGGGAATCGGACAATGCAATTTTTAGACAATAACAAAACATCTGATTTTTTTAAAATACAAAACAAAACACAAGGCTGCGCCGTCATATTTATACATTCTATTAATAATACAGTCATATTTATACATTCTATTAATAATACAGTCATATTTATACATTCTATTAATAATACAGTCATATTTATACATTGTATTAATAATAGTCATATTTATACATTCTATTAATAATAGTCATATTTATACATTCTATTAATAATACAGTCATATTTATACATTCTATTAATAATACAGTCATATTTATACATTCTATTAGTAATACAAAGCCTCTATACAAGCAGGGCTGTGCCCTGCCCCCGCTAATAGTGTGCAGGGCTCTCTCCTGCTGCCCTGCTGCAGGCTCTCTTACAACCGTATTGTCAATAAAATGCACAGTATTACTACATTTATAATACTTTTCATTGTACTGTCAATGAAATTTGATTTCAGTGTTACTGTAGCTTCAGTAGAAACTCACAGTATGCATTTGGCATTATTTTATTACTGTAACGTCAAGCTTGGCAAATGTCTGTGATATTCTTTGAGCGCTGGATCACGGGAAGCAGGTATCTTGTTTGTTTATGTCCGTGTTATGTCTGTGTTGAAGGGACTATCTATCTGACTATCTGTACAGATCCGCCTCCTTTTTTTTTTTTTCGGCTGCTATCGGTCTCACTCAGCCATTGAAAGCTTTTTCTGCTTTTTCCTGAGAAAAATGACTAGAGACCCGCGCTTGACGCCTTTTGATGATGTCGGACCGAAAGGAAAATTGTAATGCTGGACCTGGTCCGCAAAGGGTTAAACTTTTTCAACAGATAAAATCCTATGATATTATAAATTTATTAAAAGAAATTCTGTGTTCCTTCAATAGTAAAGCCACTCCTGTTATAATGCCAGATTGCATTTGTCCCTTGAATGCCCTTCATAACACTGTATTTAAATAGATACATAATTATTTTTTCAGCAGCTACTAAACAGAATCGGTCTGCTGCCATGGACAGTGTGAAGATGGAATCTGTCCAGATTAAAGAGGAGTTTTCTGAACTTGAACCTGCCCCCATTAGAGTGGAGTTCTCTGGGCTGGCTTCCCTCCCCATTAAACAGGAGCTCTGTGAGATGCAATGTGACAGCAGTCAGCCAGAGGTCTCTGAGATTAAAGCTGAGCACAATGAATGGAGATCCCCAGACAGAAGAACCCTTCCTGTTAAACAAGAAGAGGTGCTGGAAACTGTCCCAGATTAAACAGGAGCCCCTGAAGTAGAGTTTGACCACATGGAACCAGGGAAGGAAGAACCGAGGACTTCAAACCAAACATCCCTGAGCTGGAGCCTGTACGCCTGGGAGTGTAGCGTGGTGCTGGAGAGAATCTGCGTGGAGAGAGCAAGGCGCTGGAGAGGAAGGCTCTCCCAACAGCACGCAAGGAGGTGGAAAGGAAGACAGGCGCTCCCATTCAGAATGCAGTCTAGCAGGTGAGTGACTCCCAGTAGCTGTGACATTGTCATTCTAGATTGCGGAAATCCACAGTGTGGTTGAAAGAGAGGAGCATATTAGTTAGATTACTTTAAAAACCTGTCCAATCCGGCATCGCTTGGGACTGGAAAGTGGTGCGGATTAGAGAGTTACTGTAAAACATTGAATACTGACCTAAAAGGTAAAATGACAAAACTATCTGAACACTAAACAACTGTGTTACTGTACATACACAGTGTAATAAACACAGTAATGCTTCAGCAAACTCTTCACCTGTTATTATCACAAGCCTGTTTAACCCATTCCCATAGAAAGACCTTCACGTGCTCGTACTGTACCTGCATGAGGATTCAGGTGCATCTTGCTGCATTCAGGGTCTCTCACTGTTGGCTCTTTTGAGTTAGTGGCATACATGATGTTACAATTTACTAATAATTTGAAGGTATCTGGTTTTAAAACGTCATCATTTTTTCGATGTAGTATTAGAAATTTTAGGGTTGCCTCCCGTGTGTACGATTTATTGATTTAAAGGCAGCAAAATATGGAAATTGCACGTTCCTTTTCAAGAGTATGTCAACATCATTTTAAAAGGTTTACAAAACTTGAAAATGTCGCTGAATTTGTTGCGCAAGCTTGTTTTTAAAAAAAAAAACTTTTGTCTGCTTCCGCTTTTGCAGCCAGCACTTTTACAGAACATTGCTACGTTTTTTTTTTTTTTTTTTTTTTTTAAAGATGGTTTCAGTAGTGTCTTGAGTTTCAATGTTTGAATGCCGTTTGACCTTTGTCGCATTAAGCCAAGCAAAATCTTCCAAGGTTAGCTCAAAGATATTCTATTTAAAAGAATAGAAATAAATAGAATATCTATGGTTAGCTGTACATGAGGCAATGCAGTGAAAACAAGCATCCATATTTAAACGAGGTATTTCAACAACGAAAATTTTTTTTTTTTTTTTTGGTATTTCCTTGACAGACAGCCTTCTGCACGGCAGCTTAGAAGTAACAAGTTATTACAAGAAGCTGAGAAACCAGCAATACAGCTGTTGTGTTTCTGTTTGTTTCTGTTTGCACTTTTTTTTGTAACATGAAACACTTTGTGCAGTTGTTGTGCACAGTGTGTGTTTCTGTAGGTTGTGTGCACGATGTTTGCTTTGTATTTGTACTGTATAGACTACGTGCAACTACTGTTAAAATATAATCTACTAAAAGTACTCACCTTCACAGCACCATACTTTTTTCAGTCTTGGCTACTTTGCTCTGCTGCGTAGAGGAGGTAGAGCCAGTCTTCTAGTGCAGGCGGAGCGGAGAGGTCGAGTGGGGGTGTAGGGAGAGATGAGGGTCTGGAGGTAGCTGGGTGCAGTCTGCTCAAGGCATCTGTAGGCGAGCACAAGAGTCTTGAACTGGATGCTGGCGATGATGGGGAGCCAGTGGAGTGAGCGGAGTAGTGGAGTTGCGTGGGAGAAGCGAGGCAGAGAGAACACCAGGCGAGCAGTGGAGTTCTGGATGAGCTGAGCGGACGGGTGGTGGTAGTCTAGGCGGGAGAGTACCAGGGCCTGGACCAGGAGCTGGGTGGCGAGTTGGTGAGGAAGGGTCGGAATCTTCTGATGTTGCTCAGGAAGAATCGGCAAGTGCGTGCCAGAGTGGAGATGTGCTGGGGAATCAGAGAGGCAGGGGTCCAGGGTGACTCCGAGGTTCTTAGCGGAGGAAGAGGGAGAGAGTGTGGTAGATTCCAGAGGAACAGAGATAGAGAGATCAGAGGAGGGGGAGGAGTAGGGAGAGAAAAGGAGGTCATAAAATACCATGATGAGAGAGATATAATTGTAATCTAATGCTGATATAATTGTAATCTGGGTTTGTCAGGGCAATAGATCTGAAACATTACAGGAGAACTTCAAACTCAGATTTTGATCCCAGGGATCGGTTTCACCAGCATCAGTCTTTACTGACTTTGCTTTCACACATAAAGGCTTTAAGTTTAACTTTGCATTTTTAAACTGGTGTAACCCAGAGCAAACCCCACAGATAAAATGCACATACTTTAATCCACTTCACCACCTAGCCACATGCCCTAAGCCTACAAGCAGTCCCTCTTACTTTCTTTCCTGTTCATATTTTCCAGGTTCCAGTCCAGCAGCTAAAGCGAGGGCGGGCGGTGGAGAATATCCTGACTGTGGGAAAGGTTTCACCCAGTTAGGAAACCTGAAAACACACCAGCGAATTCATACAGGAGAGAAACTGTATAGCTGCTCTGACTGTGGAAAGAATTTCAGTGGTTCAGGAACCCTAATAAGACACCAGCGAATTCACACAGGAGAGAAACCGTATTGCTGCTCTGACTGTGGGAAGAGTTTCATTCAGTCAGAACACCTGAAAAGACACCAGCGAATTCACACTGGAGAGAAACCATTTTGCTGCTCTGACTGTGGGATGAGTTTCAATCAGTCAGGAGACATGAAAAAACACCAACGAATTCACACTGGAGAGAAACCATTTTGCTGCTCTGACTGTGGGATGAGTTTCAGTTACAGAGGAGCCCTGAAAGCACACCAGCAAATTCATCTAGGATATAGCCTGTATTGCTGCTCTGACTGTGGGAAGAGTTTCAGTTTTTCAGGGTACCTGAAAACACACCAGCGAATTCACAAAGGAGAGAAACCGTATTGCTGCTCTGACTGTGGGAAGAGTTTCAGTCAGTCAGGAGCCTTGAAAAAACACCAGCGAATTCACACTAGAGAGAAACCATATATCTGCTCTGACTGTGGGAAGAGTTTCAGCCACACAGAATCCCTGAAAACACACCAGCGAATTCATACAGGGAGAGAAACCGTATTGCTGCTCTGACTGTGGGAAGAGTTTCAGTCAGTCAGGAGACATGAAAAACACACCAGCTAATTCACACTGAGAGAAACCATATATCTGCTCTGACTGTGGGAAGAGTTTCAGTCACACAGTATCCCTGAAGGCACACCAGCTAATTCATACAGGAGAGAAACCATATTGCTGCTCTGACTGTGGAAAGAGTTTCGTTTTAAAAACCAATCTTCATACACACCAACGAATTCACACAGGAGAGAAACCGTATCACTGCTCTGACTGTGGGAAGAGTTTCGTGACTAAAATGACCTTCGAGTACACACCAACGAACTCATACAGGAGAGAAACGTATTGGTGCTCTGACTGTGGCAAGCACTTCCGTCAGGCAGGAGCTCTGAAATCACACCAGAGACGAAGCCCATGTTCATTCAGATCGAAACCTTAACCTTTCATTATGAGTCCCTGTGTAATTTACTGTTTTGTGTATCGCTCTAGAGCTTGAGATTTAAATGGTCAAAATGCTGTTCAGCTCTCTTGCACTGTGACTGTGTCAGAAAGTGGGCGGAGACGCGGACGCGTCACAAGAGGCTTCTCTGCTGTCAGTTTAACTCAGGCTGTCAATGCAGTCAGTGCCTGGGAGCGGGAATATGCAGAAAGGAAACTATTCTGCACCTCATCTGATGGACGAGTCAGGAGAAATTGATAACTCAGTGTGGGGAATGAGTTTCAGGGTTTAGCATTTAAACTGCATAGACTTGAAAATAAATACATTGATGGGAACGAGTATCCCGACCCCGGTATGTAGCATCCCAGAGACAAGACTGCACCGTCCTTACTGGACAACCGCCTGGAGGGTTTGTCTTGTACATTTTGTCACGTTTCTAGAATAAATGAATCACATCAATGATTGAATATTTTGCAATGTGCATTGTCCATGCTTTTTTTACACTGCTTTTGTAAACTGCATCATATAATACAAGTGTAGCACGATGTGCACGGGTCATAGGTACAGAAACTCAGACAGGTTTTATCCCGGCGCTTTCTTGCTCTTTTGCAGAGTTGGACCTTAAGAGTAGTTAAAGGGCTCCTCTGTGGGATGATTGTGTGGCACCTGCAGATTTACAAGGGAGTGGAGAAATGTGTAACATTGTAGAGCTTACCAGGAATAGGCCCCGGTAGCCATGGCGACTTGAGGTGAAATGGCCTGATCACCATAGTAACACCAATATGTATTGGGGAGAACGCCTTCTCAATTCCTGAGCTTTGGAGGCCCTGAATAAACAAGATCGGGTTGCACCTGGACTCCAAGGTCAGAGGTTGAAGATGAATAATCCTTTGTGCTGGGGTTGGGTTTTCAGTAAGAAGAGAGAGTTACTGGGTAACAGCCTTAACGAGAGCTCTTCACAATATTCAACAGGGACACCCATAGTTTGATCAACATTGTAAGAAACTTAAATAAATCAAAAGGCCATAAAGAGAAACTCGACCAACTGGGTTGCAATCGAAGAAAGGAAAAAGTCAACGAATGTTGAACCAATAATGAATGAACTGATTCAGCCTGCTGCCACTGGTCAAATTTACAGCAAGAGTTTTCCAATCCACTGAGCGAGTCTGGGTTGTGTGACCAGGAATACAAGCAAATCCTACAGGCCTCTGACGCTGGGAAATTGAACCACAGACATAATACATGTAACGGTGTTCAGTTTAAGGGCCGTGGAGTCTAACTGAAGGATGTATAAATAAACAACAGATTGCTAAAGAATGAATTACGATTTCGTAATATCCTATTAGAATTTACTGAGTTTATTGTTCTTTCCTGACTCATATATATTGAAACAATTTAACTTGCATCGATTGCAAGACAAAGGAAACTTCTGGAGTGGAAATGTAGCTGTGCTGGACAGCAGCTGGAATTGAGTTCAAAACCAGTATAAATATGAGTAGTGTTAGAGCTCTTGTGAGATCAGAGAAAGAATAGAACACTGCACCCCTCTGCATCTCCAAGTAAGAGAGTGCATGTCAATACCCTCCTGCATTGCTTGCTGTTCCCTGTTTAATAAAGCATTGGTATTAAACTCTTGTATTGAGTGCATTATTCTGTGTTAACCCATTCCAGAGACTCAGCCCCAAGTGTTTAGTTTAGGCTCAAACTTCTTCCACACATTGTAATTGTTAGATAAACAGAATACCACTTATGTAATCACAGAAGGGTTTTGTCCACTGGAGTTAGGATGTGTTGCAATGGAGCTGCAATGACTCATGCTGGAGGCTCATTGCACCATTATTAAAATATGAATGCAGTGTCCAGTGTGATAAGAGATTAGGGAGAAGACTGCTGCTAGACTGTTGTAGTGTTTTATTATGATGATGATGATGATGATGATGATGATGATGATGATGATGTCAGTGCTCTGTGCAGTAAAGGGTTACCTGAGGTGTTTTTTGTGCAACGGTCCCTGGTTTTCATGAATTCTGTCTGATGACATTTAGAATGAATTAAAAACACACAAAACAAATGCACTGACTCGCTTTTAATATCACAAAAAATACAACACAAAACAGCCACATATAAAAAGCATCATTACATTTAGATTTGAATACAACACAAAACAGACACATATAAAAAAGCATCATTACATTTAGATTTGAATACAACACAAAACAGACACATATAAAAAAGCATCATTACATTTAGATTTGAATACAACACAAAACAGACACATATAAAAAGCATCATTACATTTAGATTTGAATACAACACAAAAACAGACACATATAAAAAGCATCATTACATTTAGATTTGAATACAACACAAAACAGACACATATAAAAAAGCATCATTACATTTAGATTTGAATACAACACAAATCAGCCACATATAAAAAAGCATCATTACATTTAGATTTGAATACAACACAAAACAGCCACATATAAAAGCATCATTACATTTAGATTTGAATACAACACAAAAACAGACACATATAAAAAAGCATCATTACATTTAGATTTGAATACAACACAAAACAGACACATATAAAAGCATCATTACATTTAGATTTGAATACAACACAAAACAGACACATATAAAAAGCATCATTACATTTAGATTTGAATACAACACAAAACAGACACATATAAAAAGCATCATTACATTTAGATTTGAATACAACACAAAACAGCCACATATAAAAAGCATCATTGCATTTAGATTTGCTCCCCCAGTCATACATGTATATTAATACAGTTAAGAATAAAATGTGTTAGAAAACAATGGATCACCATCTCAAATTCACAACCAAAGAACATTCTGCATTGAAATGGAGTTAAAAAATGTTTTACTGACTATACCTTACTACTACTTATCGTTTGCATGATTTATTTTAATTGCAAATCTATATACTGCACTATTTCAGTTTTGTTACAGGATACATTAGTTTATCTCTAATGTAATCACAGTTCTACATATACACTGCCCCTGTTCTGAGGCTATGTCCCAAATTCTGGGCTTCTCTGCTGTTCCGAATTCAGCTGAGTTTATGGGATGTTCTGCTCTACAGATGACAGCCCAGTTTCTAAGTCATGCTCAGTTTACAATAAAAATGTTCAACAGAACTGGATCGTGAATTCATTTAAGAGTAACCTTTAGTACATGAATCAAAGTTGACAACTTTTTTTTGACTCTCCCCAAATTTGAATTAGAAACAGAAATAACATTTAAATGTAAAAAAAGCGTATTTCTTTATTACAATGAAAAAACTGCATTGCACTGAAATAGATACAGTACTGAAAATGCAGGTGTTTTCCTTTATTAAAGGTTAATATCAAAATACATTTTGAAAAGGAACATGGTATTTCAAAAAAAGGACATCTCATTTGCTTATGTAATGTCCATCAATATACAGTCATGTGTAGCGGTTTATCAGACCTCAATATGAATAGAATAGTGGAATTCAACATATTTTATAAACCTATTACATGCAAAAAATAAATAAATACAAACATACAAAAAAGGCCTATATCTGCTGTTTAACACATGGGTTTTAAGAGACCAGCGCCCTTCAACAACTTAACATGGATATTATTGGATTGCATTGGTCAAATAGTCCTCATCTATTCCTGATAGTTATACTGTAGGCTAGCGTTGCTTGCAGCATTTCTGTGCAACTGCAAGATGTTTTTGCAGAATTCTACATGTAAGATTTCTGTTGGACTTTAGTCCCAATTACTGTATTCACAGTTTAGAGTTGGGCTCCAAACTTCAGTGCCGTGTAAAAGGATTGGTTGTATAACTCTCTCACAATGTTAAAATGCCTCTACGCTTTCCCACTCGTGTTGACGTCATATTCCTCCAACAGAGAAGAACCAATCAAAACGCGAGACTGTTAAACAGTTCCATCCCCAAAACCGGGGCTGCGTCATACCTCCGCGTCTTTTCAAAGAGAAGAACAACAGCAAACGCCAGAAATTTAAAAGAAAAAAGATTGAGCTCCGCAGAGTTGTTTTTAAATTATTTAACATTTTGTTGCGCACCAGTTGACAAGGCGTGGACGATAAAATAAGAAGTGAGTTCCATGTTGTTGTTTTTAATTGGTGTTTGGTTGTTCTCGACGCAGTGGTGTTTTGCTGTTAGCCGCGGGTTTTTCAGCCGGTCAGTGTTTCTGTGCAGCGCAGGTATGTGATGTTCTCGTCATGGGTAGCTAGTAATGTCAGCGCGGTGTTGATGTGGTTTAACCTGCTGAACTCGGATGCGCGCAACCTCTCGATGCTCTCCTAGTGTCTGGGATAAATCCCGACTGAACTGAACAGATACTGTACGAAACTACACGTGATTGTAGATTCATATTGAATATAAACTACATGAAAACGCATTGCGTGCTGAGAGATAAGCACGTCTGTCTGTGTTAATGACTTTATAAAACAATGTTCTTGATTACTCTATTTTATTATTTATTTATTTATTTTAACTGCAGATGCCTTAAACTAAATGATATAGACGCGGTTGTTTTAAACTAAATGATACAGACGCGGTTGTTTTAAACTAAATGATATAGACGCGGTTGTTTTTAAACTAAATGATACAGACGCGGTTGTTTTAAACTAAATGATATAGACGCGGTTGTTTTAAACTAAATGATACAGACGCGGTTGTTTTAAACTAAATGATACAGACGCGGTTGTTTTAAACTAAATGATACAGACGCGGTTGTTTATGTTATTTTGACAAAAAAGTATTTAGAGTGTCGCGCTACAGGAAGTGGCTGAAACCGGTGTAGGTGCAGAACGTGATACATCATCAGAATGTGATACTGGTACCAAAACTTGACCCGTGTGACATCAAAAATGGTACGCTGTCAATGTTGTGATTGACTGCTGCACAAATCACTAGGAACAAAGACAAATTTGTGGTTCACCCACAAAATGGTATATGTTTACAATGTTAGATAAGCCAATTTGTTGCTCATCAGTTAGTCACATATGTATATAGAAATGTGGAAATACATTTTATTAAAGTAACAGATAAAATCCTATGATTTTATAAATTTTTTACAAGAAATTTTATGTTCCTTCAATAGTAAAGCCACTCCTGCTATTAAGGCCAGATTGTGTTTGTCACTTGAATGCCCTTCATAACAGTGTATTTAAATAAATACTTTTCCTTCAGCAGCTACTAAACAGAATCCCGTGTGCTGCCATGGACAGTGTGTGAAGATGGAATCTGTCCAGATTAAAGAGGAGTTCCTGAACTTGAACTTGTCCCCATTAGAGTGGAGTTCTCTGGGCTGGCTTCCCTCCCATTAAACAGGAGCTCTGTGAGATGCAATGTGACAGCAGTCAGCCAGAGGACTCTGACATTAAAGCTGAGCACAATGAATTGGAGATCCCCCAGATGGAAGAATCCCTTCCTGTGAAACAAGAAGAGGTGCTGGAAACTGTCCATATTAAACAGGAGCCCCCTGAAGTAGAGTTTGACCACATGGAACCAGTGAAGGAAGAATGAGGGACTTCAAACCAAACATCCCTGAGCTGGAGCCTGTACGCCAAGGGAGTGTAGTGTGGTGCTGGAGAGAATCTACATGAGAGAGCAAGGCGCTGGAGAGGAAGGCTCTCCCAACAGCATGCAAGGAGGTGGAAAGGAAGACGGGCGCTCCCATTCAGAATGCAGTCTAGCAGGTGAGTGACTCCCAGTAGCTGTGACATTGTCATTCTAGATTGCGTGAAATCCACAGTGTGGTTGAGAGGAGGAGCATATTGGTTAGATTACTTTTAAAACCTGTCCAATCCGCATCGCTTTGGGACTGGAAAGTGGTGCCGGATTAGAGAGTTACTGTAAAACATTGAATACTGACCTAAAGGTAAAATGACTAAACTATTTGAACATTAAATAGCTGTATTACTGTACATACACAGTGTAATAAACACAGTAATGCTTCAGCAAACTCTTCACCTGTTATTATCACAAGCCTGTTTAACCTATTCCCATAGAAAGACCTTCACGTATTCGTACTGTACCTGCATGAGGATTCAGGTGCTTTCTGCTGCATTCAGGGTCTCTCACTGTTAGCTCTTTTGAGTTGGTGTTTTGTTCAGCTTTTCTTTCAAGAGATCGCCGCTGTGTGGACGATCAGATGTATTTTGCTGTTCAACAACTGCACAATTCAGAATGGCGCCCGGCTGGACATGGTAGTGTATACACAACATCAGACAGAAGGGACAGATTCCAGAATAGCCAGGTTCTGGATTGTAGAGGGATCACACCATTCATTTCAATAGGGATTAGATCGGGACCCCAAAAACATACCGAATTAGAATGCTGGTTTGTAGAGGGGCTGATTAGACAGGGCTCTACAGCTATGGACAAAAGTTTTTGCATCTCCTACAATTGTAGGATTGAGGTAGCATTTAAAAATATATAAACATCATTTAGACCTTTTATTTAGCATCATGTAAACAAAGAAATGACATATTGCAAAATTCTACCAGAAGCCAGAATAGTATCACAGTATTTCCTGTTAGATTTCGAAATGTCACATTATATAATGTTTATTTATTTATTTTTGTCTCAATCCTCAAATTCTAGTTGTTTCTAATCTTTTGTCTGTTGTGTAGGTTGCTGATGCATTTACAGTCTGTGTAACTGTATAAAATAAACTGCTTGTGCTTCTGTCTGTGTACTGGAGTCCTGTAACCCACTGTGTTGGGATTCAATTATAGGAATGATAAATAGAGAGAATTGAATTAACAAAACCCATAAACCCTGCATGTGTAATGTAATGCTATGGCATGGGGCTGCACATTTCTAATGCAACCGTGATGTATATCTGTACAACAATAAACAAGATGATTCCAAACAGCGAGAGGGAGCCGCTCCAGTCTCCAAGCACATCATTGACAGATTATACTACATTACACTACAGTTCTATGTATGCATCTGTACATAATCCAAGATAGAAAAGTCATAAATGCCTCGATGGAGAAATTGTAGCGTGTGTTAGAGGAAATAGACCTGAAACATTACAGGAGAACTTCACAGTCAGATTTTGATCCCAGGGCTCGGGTTTCACCAGCATCAGTCTTTACTGACTTTGCTTTCACACAGAAAGGCTTTATGTTTAACTTTGCATTTTTTAAACTGGTGTAACTCAGAGGAAACCCCACAGCTAAAATGCACACACACTTTAATCCAGGGTTCCAAACAGCACCACCTTCAGACTTGGGTGCAATGACATTCTATGTGTTTTTTTCTATTAATAACGATAAGCAGGCGTCGGCAGCAGCTGTAATTATAGAAAAAAAAAGTGTAGCAAGGGAGTATCGGTGGGACTGTCAATCAAAGCAGAAATTCACAAATCAGAGCTAACAGATTGCCTTCCTGTAGTTGGGATGTAGAGCGAGAGCTCTGGCAATAGGGGTGTTGAGGTCATGTGATGGCTCTGCTGGCAGATGTAAAAGTGTATTCAGTATTCATAACATTACAATATGTCGAATCCGCCACCAAAGAATACGCTTTTGCAAAGTATAAAGAACAGAAAAGGCAGCTGCAGGAGTTTGAATGCATTTGTACCCACGGGCTCAGCTTTGAGGAGCTGGAATGGGTTTTTCTTTTGTAGAAAGCGTTTCCATACAAACTTTTATAATAACATTCATTTACAATTGATGCCAATGATGAATACGTTTTGTCACTAAGTAGCTATTAACATTTTAAAATATTACGTGCTTTGATGTATGTTTCAATATTAACTAAATCAAGTTATGAATCAAACTAAGTCTTTTTGCATGCCGGGTAATTGATTTATTAAAAATGTTTGGTTATACTGCTATTTTATACAGGCGTCTTAAAAAATAACGCTAGAATATTTTTTTGTTGAAACATTATAATAATTATTATACAAAAGGTACCTAATTAAAAGGTTGATAAAAACGTCTGTTTAATCTTTGCAATTTATTGTATTCACTAAAATTAAAGTGTTTGAATTTTAACTCTGTGCATATTCTATGTGATTTCCATCCTTTCACATTATTTATTCAAATGAATAAAGGACGGTTTAGATTAGCTTTATTTATAATGTACAGGTTTAAACATAGAAAATGTTTTTAATTTGACATTTTCCCAAGGAGTGCTAATAGTGGGCCGCAGTGCCTGATGCAGCTGAACAGGTAGGCCTTGGGGGGGGGGGGTCGGAATTGGGAACCCCTGCTTTAATCCACTCCTCCACCTAGCCACATGTCCTAAGCCTACAAGCAGTCCCTCTTACTTTCTTTCCTGTTCATATTTTCCAGGTTCCAGTCCAGCAGCAGGCAGGAAAATATCCTGATTGTGGGAAAGGTTTCACCCAGTTAGGACACCTGAAAACACACCAGCAAATTCACACAGGAGAGAAACTGTATACGCTGCTCTGACTGTGGAAAGAGTTTCAGTGTTTCTTAAGCCTGAAAACACACTGGCAATTCACACAGGAGAGAAACCATGATGGTTGCTCTGACTGTGGGATGAGTTTCAGTCAATCAGGACACCTGAAAGCACACCATGGAATTCACACAGGAGAGAAACCATATTGCTGCTCTGACTGTGGGAAGAGTTTCAGGGAAAGAGGAACCCTGAGAAATCACGGCTTAATTCACACAGGAGAGAAACCGTATTGTTGCTCTGACTGTGGGAAGGTTTCAGTCAATCAGGAGCCCTGAAAGCACACCACAAATTCACAGGAGAGAAACCGCATTGCTGCTCTGACTGTGGGAAGAGTTTCAGTCTGTTAGGACACCTGAAATCACACCAGCAAATTCACACAGGAGAGAAACCGTGTGCTGCTCTGACTGTGGAAGAGTTTCAGTCAATCAGGACACCTGAAATCACACCAGCAAATTCACACAGTGAGAGAAACCGATTGCTGCTCTGACTGTGGGAAGAGTTTCAGAGTTTCAGAACAACTGAAAAGACACCAGCAATTCATACAGGAGAGAAACCGATAGCTGCTCTGACTGTGAAGGGGAAGAGTTTCAGAGTTTCAGAACATCTGATAGCACACCAGTTTAATTCACACAGGAGAGAAACCGTATCGCTGCTCTGACTGTGGGAAGAGTTTCAGATCAGTTAGCAGCCCTAAGAAAACATGAGCGAATTCACACAGGAGAGAAACCGATCACTGCTCTGACTGTGGAGAGAGTTTCAGAGAAAGAGGAACCCTGACAAAACATGAGGATTCACACAGGGAGAGAAACCGTATTTCTGCTCTGATGTGGGGGGAAGAGTTTCAGAGTTTCAGAACAACTGAAAACACACCAGCTAATTCATACAGGAGAGAAACCATATTGCTGCTCTGACTGTGGGAAGAGTTTCAGTCAGTTAAGTAACCTCAAACAACACACCAGCAAACTCACACAGGAGAGAAATTGTACCAGTGCTCTGACTGTGGAAACAGTTTCAACAAGTTAGGACATCTTCAAACACACCAGTGAATTCACAACGGAGACAAACCCTAAGGACCATGTTCATTCAGAAAGAAACATTACCTTACATCAGCTCCAGATAAGGTTTTGGGTCTGGAGTAACTTACCCTTTTAACACTGAGAGTAAAATGTTTTTCAGTGGGTAAAATGCAACATTACCTTGAAGTCCTGAGTAATGTCGATAAATACTGTACAATCTTTGATGCTAATGGGCAGGCATTAAAAAAAAAAAGCCTTCCATTTTAACTGCAATGTTTCTTTGAACTACGGCACAACCACAGTTCTCAAGGTTCTTTATCGGCTCAAGCGCCATTTTTTTCCAGGTATCACACTGACTCTACAAATCAATTACATTATATTTTAACATGAACCTTTGCGATACAGACGTACCTGGCACGTCATGATTAAAAACATGGTTAAAAATGTTTAAAACAAATATATAAATCTGGATTGCTCTTTTTCACTCAGGGGTGGTTCATTGAGGAGTTATTACACAACATATTAATGTCATTATATTACACAGATAAAATATATTTGATGTGATGCAGTTGTTAAATGTAATTTACAGCCTGTTTGAATGCAAGCAGTGGCCATCTTTGGCTTGCACTGGAAACAGCCAGAATGAATTTAAAACAATCTGTGTGTAACTTTCGTTTTCAATGAGGACTGATAATAAAAAAGTTTACCTTTTGATTAGTAGCTGTTTTATCGAGCTGTGCTTCATGAAATCAGCTTTGAAGTTACATATTTTGACTATTTGTCTGTCTTGTTTTGTTCAGTGCGAGAGAGGAAGATACTTCCTGCTCCTGACTGGTCACCGTGATGACACCATTGTAATGTACAGGCGGGTGGGAGCACTGTATCATCGCAGACACCATTGTAATGTACAGAGAGCGTGTGGGAGCTACTGTATCATCGTGGTGACACCATTGTAATGCACCGGCGTGGGACTACTGTATCATCGTGTGACACCATTGTAATGCGCGAGCGCCGCAGGGAGCTACTGTATCATCGTGTGACACCATTGTAATGCACCGAAGTGTGGGGGAGCTACTGTATCATCATTAATGACACCATTGTAATGCACCCGGGCGTGGGAGCTACTGTATCATCGTGTGACACCATTGTAATGCACCCAGCGATGTGGGAGCTACTGTATCATCGTGTGACACCATTGTAATGCACCGAAGGTGTGGGAGCTACTGTATCATCGCAGACACCATTGTAATGTACAGAGCGTGTGGGAGCTACTGTATCATCGCAGACACCATTGTAATGTACAGAGCGGTGGGGAGCTACTGTATCATCGTAGACACCATTGTAATGTACAGAGCGTTTGGGAGCTACTGTATCATCGTGTGACACCATTGTAATGCACCGAGCGTGTGGGAGTTTACTGTATCATCGCAGACACCATTGTAATGTACAGAGCGTGGGAGCTACTGTATCATCGCAGACACCATTGTAATGTACAGAGCGTGTGGGAGCTACTGTATCATCGCAGACACCATTGTAATGTACAGAGCGTGTGGGAGTTACTGTATCATCGTGTGACACCATTGTAATGTACAGAGCGTGGGAGCTACTGTATCATCGCAGACACCATTGTAATGCACCGAGCGTGTGGGAGCTACTGCATCATCGTAGACACCATTGTAATGCACCGAGCGCGGTGGGAGCTACTGTATCATCGTAGACACCATTGTAACGCACCGAAGCGGTGGGAGCTACTATCATCGTAGACACCATTGTAATGCACCGAGCGTGGGGAGCTACTGTATCATCGCAGACACCATTGTAATGCAACGGCGCAGGGGAGCTACCGTATCATCGTGGTGACACCATTGTAATGCACCGCGTGCAGGGAGCTACTGTATCATCACCGTGACACCATTGTAATGTACAGAGCCGTGGGAGCTACTGTATCATCGCAGACACCATTGTAATGCACCGAGCCGCAGGGAGCTACTGTATCATCGTGGTGACACCATTGTAATGTACAGAGCCGTTTTGGGAGCTACCGTATCATCGCAGGACACCATTTGTAATGCACCGAGCGTGTGGGAGCTACTGTATCATCGCAGGACACCATTGTAATGTACAGAGTGTGGGAGCTACTGTATCATCGTGGTGACACCATTGTAATGCACCGAGCGCAGGGGAGCTTACTATCATCGCAGGACACCATTGTAATGCACCGAGCGTGTGGGAGCTACTGTATCATCGGTGACACCATTGTAATGCAACCGGCGTGTGGGAGCTACTGCATCATCGCGGTGACACCATTGTAATGTACAGGCGTGCGGGGAGCTACTGTATCATCGCGGTGACACCATTGTAATGCACCGAGCGTGTGGGAGCTACTGTATCATCGTGACACCATTGTAATGTACAGAGATGGTGGGAGCTACCGTATCATCGCAGACACCATTGTAATGCACCGAGCGTGTGGGAGCTACTGTATCATCGCAGGACACCATTGTAATGTACAGAGCGTGTGGAGCTACTGTATCATCGTAGACACCATTGTAATGTACAGAGCGGTGGGAGCTACTGTATCATCGTGTAGACACCATTGTAATGTACAGAGCGTGTGGGAGCTACTGTATCATCGTAGGACACCATTAATGTACAGAGCGTGTGGGAGCTACTGTATCATCGTGACACCATTGTAATGTACAGAGCGCGGTGGGAGCTACTGTATCATCGCA
Organism: Huso huso; assembly: GCA_036884735.1. Lineage (NCBI taxonomy): Eukaryota > Metazoa > Chordata > Actinopteri > Acipenseriformes > Acipenseridae > Huso > Huso huso. The sequence goes on along the minus strand of CM072699.1, from coordinate 2,381,033 downwards.
GGACACCATTGTAATGTACAGAGCGTGGGAGCTACTGTATCATCGCGGTGACACCATTGTAATGTACATGGTGGGAGTTACTGTATCATCGCGGTGACACCATTGTAATGCACCGAGCGTGGGAGCTACTGTATCATCGGTGACACCATTGTAATGCACCGAGCGTGGGGAGCTACTGTATCATCGTGACACCATTGTAATGCACCGAGCGCAGGGGAGCTACTGTATCATCGCGGTGACACCATTGTAATGCACCGAGCGTGTGGGGAACTACTGTATCATCGTAGACACCATTGTAATGCACCGAAGCCGTGGGAGCTACTGTATCGCGGTGACACCATTGTAATGCACCGAAGTGTAGGGAGCTACTGTATCATCGTGGTGACACCATTGTAATTTACAGGCTGCGGTGGGAGCTACTGTATCATCGTAGACACCATTGTAAATGTACAGAGCGTGTGGGAGCTACTGTATCATCGTGGTGACACCATTGTAATGTATGAGCGCTTGGGAGCTACTGTATCATCGTAGACACCATTGTAATGCACCGAAGCGTGTGGGAGCTACTGTATCATCGTTGACACCATTGTAATGTACAGAGCGTGTGGGAGCTACGTATCATCGTGACACCATTGTAATGTACAGAGCGTGCGGGAGCTACTGTATCATCGCAGGACACCATTGTAATGTACAGAGCGTGTGGGAGTTTTACTGTATCATCGTAGACACCATTGTAATGCACCGAGCGCAGGGGAGCTACTGTATCATCGTGTGACACCATTGTAATGCATCGAAATGCGGTGGGAGCTACTGTATCATCGCGGTGACACCATTGTAATGCAACCGAGCGTGTGGGAGCTACTGTATCATCGTGGTGACACCATTGTAATGCACCGGCGTGTGGGGAGCTACTGTATCATCGCGCTGACACCATTGTAATGCAATCGAAATGTGGGAGCTACTGTATCATCGTGGTGACACCATTGTAATGCACCCGAGCCGCGGTGGGAGCTACTGTATCATCGTGTGACACCATTGTAATGTACAGAGCGCAGGGGAGCTACTGTATCATCGTGTGACACCATTGTAATGCACCGAGCGTGTGGGAGCTACTGTATCATCGTAGACACCATTGTAATGTACAGAGCGCTTGGGAGCTACTGTATCATCGCAGACACCATTGTAATGCACCGGCGGTGGGGAGCTACTGCATCATCGCAGACACCATTGTAATGTACAGAGCGTGGGAGCTACTGTATCATCGCGTGACACCATTGTAATGCACCGAGCGTGTGGGAGCTACTGTATCATCGTGGACACCATTGTAATGCAATCGAGCGTGTGGGAGCTACTGTATCATCGTGGTGACACCATTGTAATGCAACCGAGCGTGTGGGGAGCTACTGTATCATCGTAGACACCATTGTAATGTACAGAGCGGTGGGAGCTATTGTATCATCGCAGACACCATTGTAATGCAACCGAGTGTGTGGGAGCTACTGTATCATCGCAGGTGGCACCATTGTAATGTACAGAGTGTGTGGGGAGCTACTGTATCATCGCAGACACCATTGTAATGTACAGAGTGTGGAGCTACTGTATCATCGTAGACACCATTGTAATGCACCGAGCGTGGGGAGCTACTGTATCATCGTAGACACCATTGTAATGTACAGAGCGTGTGGGAGCTACTGTATCATCGTGTGACACCATTGTAATGTACAGAGCGCGGTGGGGAGCTACTGTATCATCGCAGGACACCATTGTAATGTACAGAGTGTGTGGGAGCTACTGTATCATCGCAGACACCATTGTAATGCAATCGAAAGTGTGTGGGAGCTTCGTATCATCGCGGTGACACCATTGTAATGTACAGAGTGTGGTAGCTACTGTATCATCGTAGACACCATTGTAATGTACAGAGCGTGTGGGAGCTACTGTAGCTGCAACTTTTATAAAATAAATAAATACATAAAACATTTTTTGTCCAGTGTCGTAAACTCAGCGAAAATAAAAATAATTATTAGAACCGCGGTGTTTTGTATATAGCTACTGTAAGTGAAACTTGTATCTCAGACTTGTGTCTGGTTGAGTTGATTGGCGAGAAACTGTTAGGCTAGTGAGTTTGAGTATACAATTGATATATTTTACATATTTTCAAAAGACTGTATCTTACTTTTGTAATCCCTGTAGTCATAGTTCTTTATAAATTTATATTAGATCTAATTTCATTTTTTCTACTGGACCCCCCCAAAAAAAAAACTATTATTCATTTTTGTATATTTCATCTGATTTTTTTTTCTTCATTTGATTTTTCTTTTCTTTTCTATTCTTTATTTTTTTAAAATAATTAAGAAATTCTAGAACAAGAAAAAGACCATTCGCCCATCTGTTCGTAAGCTAATGCAAGTGGTCCGTTAGCACTCGGGAGGAAAACAAAAACTCCTAACCATTTATAGAGGAAATAAAACCTCAGGAAATCCATGGCTAATGGACCACACTTCTTCAAGGCATACAAAGGTCTTGTTATGATCACAGAGGGTTATACAGTATTGTTCAGTCTATTCTTGAAGGATCCGATAGTCTCTTCTATAGCCTGTTCCAATGGTTCATCACCCTCTGTGAAAAGCTCCTTCTCCCCTCGGTTCTGAATATGCCCTTCCAGCTTCCACCTGTGGCCCCCTGGTTCTGTTCTCTGAAAAATAATTCCCAGCAGTTACTTTGTAAACCCTTGACAATTTTAAATAATAATAATAATAATAATAATAGTAAACTTTATTTTGTATAGCGTCTTAAAAGCAGTCATCTCAGAGTGCTTCACAATTAATAGTACAGCAATAAATAAAAAGAATATACATAAAATCATAAAATGTCTTTTAAAAAAAAGTAAGTCTTTAAATTAGCTTTAAAAACACTCAAAGAAGCTGAGTCCCTGATCTCAGTGGAATAGAGTTCCATAATTTGGGGAGCATAGCAACAGAAGGCCCTGTCGCCATAGAGCGAGGCGCAGCAGGCGGACACACAGCAGTCTGAGATCAGCAGAGCAGAGATAAAAAGATCTGACAGAGAAGTCGAGTTAGCCCATGAAGAGCCTTATATGTCAGCATTCAAAATTTTAAAATCAATTCTAAACCTGATAGGCAGCCACTGCAAGGCCTCCAAGACAGGAGTGATGTGATCTCTTGAGCGGGACCGAGACAAAATTCTGGCTGCAGAGTTTTGAACAAATTGAATTTTAGTGAGGATGCTATTAGACACCCCAGCGAGCAGAGCGTTACAGTAATCGATCCTGGAGAAAACAAAAGCATGAATCAGTTTTTCAGCTGCAGGTAGAGAAAGCATGGGACGCAGTCTGGCAATTAGAGACCTGTGCTTGACGTCTTTTTGATGATGTCTGACCGGAAAGGGAAAATTGTAATGCTGGACCTGGTCCGACATAGGGCCGCAAAGGGTTCAACTTTTTCAACAGATAAAATTGTATGATATTATAAATTTATTACAAGAAATTCTGTGTTCCTTCAATAGTAAAGCCACTCCTGCTATAATGCCAGATTGCATTTGTCCCTTGAATGCCCTTCATAACACTGTATTTAAATTGATACATAATTATTTTTTTTTCAGCAGCTACTAAACAGAACTGTCTGCCACATGGACTAGTGTGAAGATGGACTCTGTCCATATTAAAGAGGAGTTCCTGAACTTGAACCTGCCCCATTAGAGTGGGAGTTCTCTGGGCAGGCATCCCTCCCCATTAAAACATGAGCTCTGTGTGGTGCAATGTGACAGCAGTCAGCCAGAGGTCTCTGACATTAAAGCTGAGCATAATGAACAGGAGATCCCCAGACAGAAGAACACCTTCCTGTGAAACAAGAAGAGGTTGGAAACTGACTGTATTAAACAGGAGCCCCCTGAAGTAGAGTTTGACCACATGGAACCAGGAAGGAAGAATCTGAGGACTTAAAACCAAACATCCTCAGCTGGATCCTGTGCGCCTATGGGAGTGTAGTGTGCTGCTGGAGAGAATCTGCGTGAGAGAGCAAGGCGCTGGAGAGGAAGGCTCTCCCAACAGCATGCAAGGAGGTGGAAAGGAAGACGGGCGCTCCCATTCAGAATGCAGTCTAGCAGGTGAGTGACTCCCAGTAGCTGTGACATTGTCATTCTAGATTGCGTGGAAATCCACAGTGTGTTTGAGAGGGGAGGGAGCATATTTGTTAGATTACTTTTAAAACCTGTCCAATCAGAATACTGATCTAAAAATGACTAATCCATTTGAACACTTTAAAAGTAAATGGTATTTGCTCTGGTCCCACCGCAGTCAGATATGCGACAGATTACTGGATTTGTATTTGATTTGTTTTACAGACTAGTTTTAAAGATAGAAATGAAAAAAAATCACATGAGTCGATGCTGTAGTCAGATATACATTGATTTAGGCAGACAGATTCCAGAATAGCCAGGCTCTGGATTGTAGAGGGGATCACACCATTCATTTCAATAGGGATTTGATCGGGACCCCAAAATCATACCGAATTAGAATGCTGGTTTGTAGAGGGGCTGGATTAGACAGGGCTCTACAGCTATGGACAAAAGCTTTGCATCTCCTACAATTGTAGGATTGAGGCATAATAAAAAACATATAAACATCAGTTAGACCTTTCATTTAGCATCATGTAATCAAAGAAACTACTAAATTATATTGGAAAAAGTCCACGGAAGCCACAATAATAGCACAGTATGTTAGATTTCAATGTCACAAAAGGTAACGTCCTCAAATTCTAGGTGTGTTTCTAAACTTTTGTCTGTA
>CM072699.1:2310164-2375729 GCA_036884735.1 Huso huso | reverse complement strand
AATTTATATGGCTTTTAAAACACATTTCAATACAGCATTCTAACATTTATTCAGATCCCAGTAAGCAAGTATAAATATTTATAAATATCTAAAGAATGTAAATCTATCTAGCAGTATTATTATTATTATTTGTTACCTGTGAAAGGTGAGCCCCCTCCTCAACGAGTCTGCGGACTTCTGAGCAGTTTATAGCTGCACGTCGATGTCGGATAAATAACGTATTTAAACATAATATATACGTCACTGAAGTTCTTATGAGCCGAGTGTCGTGGAAATTCTATTGAAAGGAAGAGAGACTGTAGATTCTCAAACAGCAAGCTTTATTAAGATTTGCAAACCTGGAGCTAGTCACAACACTCAGTGCAGAGTCAGTTAGAGAACAAGCCCACATAGCTCTGCCTAGCTTGGATATTTATAGGTACCTCCGCAAACTGTCTACGTGACAGTTGGGCATGTAGCTACTTGAGCAAAACTCTTGCATACAGAGGAGACAGAGAACATATTTTTAATAGAACAGGCGGTCAAAAGGGTGGTTCAAAAATTATCTTCATAACTCACAACTTCTACTTCTGCAATCGGTTGCCACCTGTCAACGTTCACATTTAGCAGACAGGATGCTGTGGTTACCCCCCTCGCTGACAGCAGCATTATTCTGCACGTAGCTATTTGTTGCAATAATAAGATACAGAGTGGAAAAGTACAAACAGTTACAGGGTGGAACAATACAAGTTCTTACATTAAAGTATGTGTTCTTAACATTGTCGATAATACCTTGTATTGTGAATTTCCTACCACATGAGTCAGTCACATAACAAGTTTGTATTCCTTAGTGAAGCAGCTGTGTGAGCATTGTAATGGAATTTTTATAACATTGCAATTGCTTAGCTTGCTCAATAGCAAACAAATAGGTTTTAAGATAACAATATTGGTTGTAACGTTAAGTTTAAGTTGAAGCCTGTCCCAAGTCAATAGGACTAGCAAGACATGTAATAAGAGAAATAATAACTTTATGTGTAATAGGTATAAAAAGTGTATTTGTGATTTTGACTGTGGCTGTGAGATAGCAGGATGAGTTAGACGTGGCTTTCCGCACGTACATTCAAACTACCATCCTGCTATCTGCTTGCTTATCTACAGCAATGAATAGGTTTTCTCATATGCTAGAACCTGAATCAACATTACCTGCTCCTCATGTGATTAACTAGATGTTTTTGAGGTATGTTAATACCTGAATTACATAACCCTCATGTGATTAACTTGATTATGTGTAACTAAAGCCACGTAGACATTAATTGAACTGCCTATATAAAGAAACACCGAACACAGGTTTGGTGAGCGAGTCTGCTATTGCTAACAGAGTCTGCGTTACTCTGTTGAACGCTCCAGTTTGCAAACTTATTAAAAGCCTTTGATTGAACTACACAGTCTCCTCATTGAGTCAACACGCGGGCTGGGATAAAGAACCTGGGAGGATAACCCCTTACCATACTTAGGTTCAAGGGATGTTGAAAACTTCCACTACAGCATATACTGTAAATCTGTATCCTTGTTAGGAGGGAGCACTCTTTCTGTTTCTTAGTGGGAGGGAGCAGTTCAGTCTCTGTGCCTCAAGCCTGCCCTGGCCTGGAGCGAGCACCCTTTCTCTGAGTTCTGAGTACGCAGAGTCAGTAAGCATAATATATACCTTGTAGCCTACAGTTATTGCGAGCCAATCACAGAAGCTTAGCTCAGTATACGTTGGATAGCAACAGCTTGGAAGATTAAGATGAGACCAATCATATACAATAATAACAACTTATCTAATTTACAAGCATGCTGTCAGCTGTACCTATTCTAACCAGGTCGGTGACATTTCTGAGAAGTGTCATGGATGCAGCTTGCGGTGGCTAAATAGAGAGAAGTTTCTCTTTCTAGCGAGTAGTCAGTATCTTTCCATCCCTTATATGGGCCTCCTGCACCTGCTAAAAGAAAGAGGAAACATGCACAATAACAACTACCAGTGCGTGATGTACATTACTATATGATACCTAAATCTTACAATGCATATTAACATTTAAACATTAGCATGCAAAACCTAGACAATCATAGCAGTAGCAACAATGTAATTATCCCAGCACAGGTGAGGGATGGAGGGAGGGAGCAGTTCAGTCTCTGTGTCTCAAGCCTGCCCTGGACTGGAGGGAGCACCCTTTCTCTTAGGGGGGTGAGGGATGGAGGGAGGGAGCAGTTCAGTCTCTGTGCCTCAAGCCTGCCCTGAACTAGAGGGAGCACCCTTTCTCTTAGGGGGTGAGGGATGGAATGAGGGAGCAGTTCAGTCTCTGTGCTCAAGCCTGCCCAGGGCTAACCCAGGGGGGAGTACTGAAGCCAGTGGTTTTTAATGTGATATTAAAGAAGCGAGTCAGTGCATTTGTTTTGTGTGTTTTTAATTCATTCTAAATGTCATCAGTCACAATTCATGAAAACCAGGGACCGGTTGCATAAAACACCTCCAGGTAACCCTTTACTGCACAGAGCACTAACATCATCATCATCATCATCATCATAATAAAACACTACAACAGTCTAGCAACAGTCTTCTCTAATCTCTTATTACACTGGACACTGCATTCATATGTTAATAATGGTGCAATGAGCCTCCAGCATGAGTCATTGCAGCTCCACTGCAACATATCCTAACTCCTGCATTGGGAGGCAGTGGACACAACCCGTCATGTATTATATACATGATTGGTCAACACAGAAAAAAGACTGAGACAGTAAAGGTTTCCCCTTAGTGGTATTCTGTTTATATCACAATTACAATTTATGGAAGAAGTTTGAGCCTAAACTAAACACTTGGGGGTGAGTCTCTGGAATGGGTTAACGCAGAATGATGCACTCAGTACAATTATTATTATTATTATTTATTTCTTAGCAGACGCCCTTATCCAAGGCGACTTACAATTATTACAAGATATCACATTATACATTATTTCACATATCACGTTATTTTTACATACAATTACCCATTTATACAGTTGGGTTTTTACTAGAGCAATTTATGTAAAGTACCTTGCTCAAGGGTACAACAGCAGTGTCCCCCACTGGGGATTGAACCCACAACCCTCCGGTCAAGAGTCCAGAGCCCTAACCACTACTCCACACTGCTCCAGTACAAGAGTTTAATACCAATACTTTATTAAACAGGGAACAGCAAGCAATGCAGGGAGGTATTGAAAGTGTAGGGGCCAAAACTGAAATAAGATTCTCCGAGAGTTGATAATCAGTTACATACAGGTAATAGACAAAAAAATGGAAACCCCAATGTAAAGTCACTTAATAGGGTGTTGGGCTACTATGGTATCCCGCTCTGTGGAGTTCTCGCCAGACCGTTTTTGTTGAAACTGGCTGCTCGCTTCCCAGGTTGAAATATGCAGTCAATTGATCTGCAGTTGCTCGTCTGTTTTTCCTTGCACTTTGAATTAATGCACGGATATCATGATCCTGGAGTATGCGCTTCCACCCACTGTTGCCCTTTGCTGATGTCTTTCCCTCAGAGTTCCATGCCGACATCACCTTAGACACCGTTGCTCATGAAACATTAACAAGTTGAGCTGTCTTGGTCACTGAAGCTCCTGCCAAACGCGCCCCAACAATCACCCCTCTTTCAAAGTCACTGAGGTCTCCTCTAGCAGCCATGCTAGCCATAATTATAGGCAACCAGGCCTGTCCAGCATTTTTATACATGACTCTATTATTATTATTATTATTATTATGTGTTTATTTAGCAGACGCCTTTATCCAAGGCGACTTACAGAGACTAGGGTGTGCGAACTATGCATCAGCTGCAGAGTCACTTACAATTACGTCTCACCCGAAAGACGGAGCACAAGGAGGTTAAGTGACTTGCTCAGGGTCACACAATGAGTCAGTGGCTGAGGTGGGATTTGAACCGGGGACCTCCTGGTTACAAGCATGCTGGGATGTTATTTGCTTAATTAACGCATGAGCCACACCTGTGTGGAAGCCCTTGCTTTCAATATACTTGGTGTCCCTCATTTACCCGGGTGTTTCCATTTTTTTGTCCACTGCCTGTAGTTTAATAAAGAGTTCTGGAGAGAAGCAGAAACAGTCAGTATGTAAATGTTTCTCTGACTCATACACATTCAGCAATGGTATGTATATAGGGGCACAAACACTTACTGATATCCAATAAGAGAATGACAGTTTTAAAACAGTTCACAATATCCAATCAAGAAAGACTGCACCCTTTAGAAACCAGCCATAAATGAGTTTCCTGTGTTCACATTCCACAGTGCAGACTGAACAGCATTCTGTTCACCCCCCTGCAAGAAGTACAGGGAGAGAGGGGAATCTTGAAACCAAATCTGCTCATGCACTCCCTCTGTCACAATATAAAATAGAAATCTATTCCTCAGTGCTGTGTCTCATAGTGCTCCCAGATTCAGGCACATTCTGATCACAGGCATTTTTAAAGCAAAGAAGCAAGGCGTCCTCAGCATCAGGTATTGAGCAAATTAGAAATGCTGACGACTTGCATCCAGTTTGCTGTTCACAGGCCTGTATTACTGTATCCCGTTATTTCAGAACGGTTTTCAAAGTGCTTGTGGGAATGTTGAAATCTGCAGCAGCATCTTTCTTTTTCTTGTACGGTGCTGCATTATCCATCGCTTTCAGCACCTCCACTTGTCATCAAGGAGCGCACGTATTTGTGTGAGCAGCATGGCAACTCGAAATGCATCATGGGAACTGAAGTCCCCAAACAACACTAAAATACAGAACAGAGATGCTAATGTGGATGCAAGTGAATACATTTCCCACAATCCTTTACACTCAGCTGTTTGAACTAGGATGTTTTATTTTATTCACATTTCTTCCCTGGGAAGGCTCCAAAATAATTTGCATCTGTGTTAATTTAACTTGTATTATAAGAAATTATTTACAATAAGCAACACCGAATGCAGATCTAGTAGTAAGCGTGGCATTGACTCCTCATAATGTGGATGTTGCAGAATGTTTGTGTGTGAAAGCATGAGTTGCATCGGTATGTATTTATGTGTACGAATGGTAAATAAATCCCTTGCAAAATCTATACCCCGCCCCCATCTATACCCTATTAAATTCTAATAGGATATTACAAAATCGTAATTCATGCTTTAGCAAGCTGTTGTTTAATTATACATCCTTCAGTTAGAATCCACGGCCCTTAAACTGAACACCGTTACATGTGTTATTATCCATCCTGTATTCATTCCAGCACCTATTACACAATTAACCAGATCGCTTCAAATATTTACACGTCTCATAATGTCAGATTGTTCCATCAGATATTACACTGACCCGTTTCTCTTGTCCAGCGACTTACAGCCACAGCCTGTTATACTTTATAACTCATCATTCTGCAATTCTACCTGTATTACATTCCCACATATAGATTCTATATGGAGGCTGTGTGGTCCAGTGGTTAAAGAAAAGGGTTGTAACCAGGAGGTCTCGGATCAAATCCCACCTCAGCCACTGACTCATTGTGTGACCCTGAGCAAGTCACTTAACCTCCTTGTGCTCCGTCTTTCGGGTGAGACGTAGTTGTAAGTGACTCTGCAGCTGATGCATAGTTCACACACCCTAGTCTCTGTAAGTCGCCTTGGATAAAGGCGTCTGCTAAATAAACTAATAATACTAATAATTCTGTCAATCTCTGCACTCTTTAGTTGAGCTGGGATACTCAATCTTTGTCTTGTAGTCGATGCAGGTTAGAATGAAGTTGTTGTTTGTGGTTCAATGTTCCAGAGTCAGAGGCTGATTTCCTGTAGGATTTGCTTGTATTCCTGGTCACACAACCCAGACTCGCTCAGTGGATTGGAAAACTCTTGCTGTAAATTTGACCAGTGGCAGCAGGCTGAATCAGTTCATTCATTATTGGTTCAACATTTGTTGACTTTTCCTTTCTTCGATTGCAACCCAGTTGGTCGAGTTTCTCTTTATGGCCTTTTGATTTATTTAAGTTTCTTATAATGTTGATCAAACTATGGGGTGTCCCTGTTGAATATTGTGAAGAGCTCTTGTAAGGCTGTTACCCGTAACTCTCTCTTCTTACTGAAAACCTAACCCTAGCACAAAGGATTATTCATCTTCAACCTCTCACCTTGGAGTCCAGGTGCAACCCGATCTTGTTTATTCAGGGCCTCCAAAGCTCAGGAATTCGGGAGAGGCGTTCTCCCCCAATACAAATTGGTGTAACTATGGTGATCAGGCCATTTCACCTCAAGTCGCCATGGCTACCGGGGCCTATTCCTGGTAAGCTCTACAATGTTACACATTTCTCCACTCCCTTGTACATCTGCAGGTGCCACACAATCATACCACAGAGGAGCCCTTTAACTACTCTTAAGGTCCAACACTGCAAAAGAGCAAGAAAGAGTTGGTATAAAACCTGTCTGAGTTTCTGTACCTATGACCCGTGCACATGCTTGCTACACTTGTATTATACGATGCAGTTTACAAAAGCAGGGTAAAATAAAAAGCATGGACAATGCACATTGCAAAATATTCAATCATTGATTTGATTCATTTGTTCTAGAAACGTGACAAAATGTACAAGACAAACCCTCCAGGCGGTTGTCCAGTAAGGACATTGCAGTCTTGTCTCTGGGATGCTACATACCGGGGTCGGGATACTCGTTCCCATCAATGTATTTATTTTCAAGTCTATGCAGTTTAAATGCTAAACCCTGAAACTCATTCCCCACACTGAGTTATCAATTTCTCCTGACTCGTCCATCAGATGAGGTGCAGAATAGTTTCCTTTCTGCATATTCCAGCTCCCAGGCACTGACAGCCTGAGTTAAACTGACAGCAGAGAAGCCTCTTGTGACGTGTCCGCGTCTCCGCCCACTTTCTAACACAATCAGAGTGCAAGAGAGCTGAACAGCATTTTGACCATTTAAATCTCAAGCTCTAGAGCGATACAAAACAGTAAATTATTACAGGACTCATAATGAAAGGTTAAGGTTTCGTTCTGAATGAACATGGGCTTGGTCTCTGGTGTGATTTCAGAGTTCCTGCCTGACGGAAGTGCTTGCCACAGTCAGAGCACCAATCTGGTTTCTCTCCCTGTATGAGTTCGTTGGTGTACTTTCGAAGGTCATTTTTTAGTACGGAAACCCTTCCCACAGTCAGAGCAGTGATACGGTTTCTCTCCTGTGTGAATTGGTGTGTATGAAGATTGGTTTTAAAACGGAAACTCTTTCCACAGTCAGAGCAGCAATATGGTTTCTCTCCTGTATGAATTCGCTGGTGTGCTTTCAGGGATACTGTGTGACTGAAACTCTTCCCACAGTCAGAGCAGATATATGGTTTCTCTCCAGTGTGAATTCGCTGGTGTGTTTTCATGTATCCTGACTGACTGAAACTCTTCCCACAGTCAGAGCAGTAATACGGTTTCTCTCCTGTATGAATTCGCTGGTGTGTTTTCAGGGATTCTGTGTGGCTGAAACTCTTCCCACAGTCAGAGCAGATATATGGTTTCTCTCTAGTGTGAATTCGCAGGTGTTTATTCAAGGCTCCTGACTGACTGAAACTCTTCCCACAGTGAGAGCAGCAATACGGTTTCTCTCCTGTGTGAATTTGCTGGTGTGTTTTCAGGTTTCCTAAGCGACTGAAACTCTTCCCACAGTCAGAGCAGCAATACAGGCTTTATCCTAGATGAATTTGCTGGTGTGCTTTCAGGGCTCCTCTGTAACTGAAACTCATCCCACAGTCAGAGCAGCAAAATGGTTTCTCTCCAGTGTGAATTAAGCTGGTGTCTTTTCAGATGATCTGACTGAATGAAACTCTTCCCACAGTCAGAGCAGCAATACGGTTTCTCTCCTGTGTGAATTCGCTGGTGTTTTGTCAGGGTTCCTCTTTCTCTGAAACTCTTCCCACAGTCAGAGCAGAAATATGGTTTCTCTCCTGTATGAATTCGCTGGTGTGTTTTCAGTTTTCCTGATTTTCTGAAACTCTTCCCACAGTCAGAGCAGCAATAGTGTTTCTTTCCTGTGTGAATTCGATGGTGTCTTTTCAGGGTTCCTAACTGGGGTGAACCCTTTCCCACAGTCAGGATATTCTCCAGCGCCCGCCCTCGCTTTAGCTGCTGGACTGGAACCTGGAAAATATGAACAGGAAAGAAAGTAAGAGGGACTGCTTGTAGGCTTAGGACATGTGGCTAGGTGGAGGAGTGGATTAAAGTATGTGCATTTTATCTGTGGGGTTTGCTCTGGGTTACACCAGTTTAAAAATGCAAAGTTAAACTTAAAAGCCTTTATGTGTGAAAGCAAAGTCTGTAAAGAATGATGTGAAACCGATCCCTGGGATCAAAATCTGAGTTTGAAGTTCTCCTGTAATGTTTCAGATCTATTGCCCCCTGACAAACCCAGATTACAATTATATCAGCATTAGATTACAATTATATCTCTCTCATCATGGTATTTTATGACCTCCTTTTCTTTCCCTACTCCCCCCTCCTTTGATCTCTCTATCTCTGTTCCTCTGAATCTACCACACTCTCCCTCTTCCTCCGCTTAAGGACCCAGCACATCTCCACTCTGCACGTGACTTGCCGATTCTTCCTGAGCAACATCCGAAGAATCCGACCCTTCCTCACCAACTATGCCACCTAGCTCCTGGTCCAGGCCTTGGTACTCTCCTGCCTAGACTACTGCAACTCCTCCTGGCTGGCCTCCCCTGGCAGCGTCCGCCACCCGTCCGCTCCAGCTCATCCAGAACTCCGCTGCCCGCCTGGTGTTCTCTCTGCCTCGCTTCTCCCATGCTACTCCACTCCTCCGCTCACTCCACTGGCTCCCGATCACCGCTCGCATCCAGTTCAAGACTCTTGTACTAGCCTACAGATGCCTTGAGCAGACTGCACCCAGCTACCTCCAGACCCTCATCTCTCCCTACACCCCCACTCGACCTCTCCGCTCCGCCTGCACTAGAAGACTGGCTCTACCTCCTCTACGCTCCCCTGCCTCCAGAGCCCGCTCCTTCTCCACCCTCGCCCCGCAGTGGTGGAATCTCTTTCCTACAGATGCCAGGACTGCCCAGTCCCTGACCACATTCCGGCGCCTCCTCAAGACTCACCTCTTCAGACAGCACCTGTAGAACTCCTGTTTTTCCCCTGGGACACATATCATTCTTCCTTAAATGCGCATTACTTGCTCTTATCTGCCCCCTATTTTACTGCAATCTGCTAAGTGTTTAATCTGTAGTATTTTGTATTTAATTATATCCTGATGTAACTATCACTGACACTGTTATCTGCTGTATTATTGAATTGTATTTTGTCACACTTGTACTTGCTTGAACCAAAGTCATTGTATTCATCATTGTATTTGTCTTGCTCTTAATTGTATTATTACTTGCACTGTGATTCTTGAAATGTAATTGTTGACGACTGTAAGTCGCCCTGGATAAGGGCGTCTGCTAAGAAATAAATAATAATAATAATAATAATAATAATAATAATAATGAGTTTTTTCTAATCTTGGGGTCTGTACAGATGCATACACTGAACTGCAGTGTAATCCGCATCAGCTGTCAATGATGTGCTTGGAGACTGGAACGGCTCCCTCCCTCTCTCTGTTTGGAATCATCTTGTTCATTGTTGTACAGATATACATCACGGTGCATTAGAAATGTGCAGCCCCATGCCATAGCATTACATTACACATGCAGGGTTTATGTGTTTTGTTAATTCAATTCTCTCAATTTATCATTCCTATAATTGAATCCCAACACAGTGGGTTACAGGACTCCAGTATACAGACAGAAACACAAGCAGTTTATTTTATACAGTTACACAGACTGTAAATGCATCAGGAACCTACACTACAGACAAAAAGCTTAGCATCACCTAGACATTTTAGGATTGAGACCATTAAAAAAAAAAAAAAAAAAATAAAAAAAAAAAAAAAAAAAAACACAACACTATATAATGTGACATAACATGAAATACTGGCAGACTTTTGCAATATAATGATGCTGTAATTTCTTTGATTACATGATGCTAAATAAAAGGTCTAAACAGGGGTGGGAGCAGAGCAAAGTAGCCAAGACTGAAAATGTATGGTGCTGTGAAGGCGAGTACTTTTAGTAGTTTATATTTTAACAGTAGTTGCACGTAGTCTATACAGTACAAATACAAAGCAAACATGCGTACACAACCTACAGAAACACACACTGTGCACAACAACTGCACAAAGTGTTTCATTTTACAAAAAGTGCAAACAAACAAAACAAACAGAAACACAACAGCTGTATTGCTGGTTTCTCAGCTTCTTGTAATAACTTGTTACTTCTAAGCTGCCGTGCAGAAGGCTGCCTGTCAAGGAAATACCAAAAAAAAAAAAAAAAAAAACTTATTACTGTGTTGAGAATACCTCGTTTAAATATGGATGCTCGTTTTCACTGCATTCTCTCATGTACAGCTAACCATAGATAGTCTATTTATTTCTATTCTTTTAAATACAATATCTTTGAGCTAACCTTGGAAGTATTTGCGGTACGTCAAAGGTCAAACGGCATTCAAACATTGAAACTCAAGTCACTATTGAAACCATCTTTAAAAACGTAGCAATGTTCTGTAAAAGTTTTGGCTGCAAAACGGAAGCAGACAAAAATAGATTTTTTTTAAAACAATTTTGAGCGACAAATTCAGCGACATTTTCAAGTTTTGTAAACCTTTTAAAATGATGTTGACATACTCTTGAAAAGATTCCAAATTTTGCTGCTTTTAAATCAATAAATCGTACACACGGGAGGCAACCCTAAAATTTCTAATACTACATCGAAAAAATGATGAAGTTTTAAAACCAGATACATTCAAATTATTAGTAAATTGTAACATCATGTATGCCACTAACTCAAGAGAGCCAACAGTGAGAAACCCTGAATGCAGCAGAAAGCACCTGAATCCTCATGCAGGTACAGTACGAGCACGTGAAGGTCTTTCTATGGGAATGGGTTAAACAGGCTTGTGATAATAACAGGTGAAGAGTTTGCTGAAGCATTACTGTGTTTATTACACTGTGTATGTACAGTAACACAGTCGTTTAGTGTTCAGATAGTTTTGTCATTTTACCTTTAGGTCAGTATTCAATGTTTTACAGTAACTCTCTAATCCGGCACCACTTTCCAGTCCCAAGCGATGCCGGATTGGACAGGTTTTAAAGTACAGTAATCTAACTAATATGCTCCCTCCCTCTCAACCACACTGTGGATATCACGCAATCTAGAATGGCAATGTCACAGCTACTGGGAGTCACTCACCTGCTAGACTGCATTCTGAATGTGACCGTCCGTCTTCCATTCTTTGCATGCTGTTGAGAGAGCCTTCCTCTCCAGCGCCTTGCTCTCTCACGCAGATTCTCTCCAGCACCACGCTACACTCCCGGAGGCGTACAGGCTCCAGCTCAGGGATGTTTGGTTTGAAGTCCTCAGATTCTTCCTTCCCTGGTTCCATGTGGTCAAACTCTACTTCAGGGAACTCCTGTTTAATACAGTCAGTTTCCAGCACCTCTTCTTGTTTAACAGGAAGGGGTTCTTCTGTCTGGGGGATCTCCAATTCATTGTGCTCAGCTTTAATCTCACAGTCCTCTGGCTGACTGCTGTCACATTGCATCTCACAGAGCTCCTGTTTAATGGGGAGGGAAGCCAGCCCAGAGAACTCCACTCTAATGGGGACAGGTTCAAGTTCAGTGAACTCCTCTTTAATCTGGACAGATTCCATCTTCACACTGTCCATGGCAGCACACGGGATTCTGTTTAGTAGCTAGATGAAAAAGTATTTATTTAAATACACTGTTATGAAGGGCATTCAAGTGACAAACACAATCTGGCATTATAGCAGGAGTGGCTTTACTATTGAAGGAACATAAAATTTCTTGTAATAAATTTATAATATCATAGGATTTTATCTGTTACTTTAATAAAATGTATTTCCACATTTCTATATACATTTTATTAAACTAAGACCAGACTGGCAGATCTAGACTAGACTTTGCATTGTGCTTTCATGTCGACGAACACACGAGGCAGCCAATCAGAATCATGCATGAAAAGGAAATAAACAAATCCTCCCTCCATTGCAGACTTGCTTTGTTAACAAGCCTGGAACTGCCCAATCACACACTCATTCGATTGGCTGTGCCTTTAAAGGGCGGGGTCTAGAGGCCCGTCACAGACCTATTGCTGCCAGTCAAACTGACGAGCGGCTTCAGTCTCTGCCAGTCAACTAGCTTTATTGTAGATTGTGCAAGCTGTTCGGATATATTTGTTTCAGTTTTGTTAGTTACTTTTTTATATATTATGTATTCAGTCAACTCTCGTTAATAGAAATTTCAAGGGACCAGCAACAACAACAACAAAAAAAAAAGCATCTCATCAGCAGGGATCCTAGTTTGTTACACAGCAGGGAGGAATTAACCCCCTCCCTGCTGTCTTACTATATCTATATATATATATATATATATAAATAAAACATGGTGACCAGGCATCCCAATGCCCCGACATTCTCAATCTTTTAAAATTGTCCCAGGTCGTGTTATTTTGCGGTACATGTTAAAACGTGGTACACCATGTACTGCGCTTGCCCGGGCTGTGCAAATAACTTCAGCTCAGAAAACAAGGAACCGTCCATCTGAACAAATACAAAGTACTGTTTGACCTTTATAGTTCGTTAATATATCTTTTTTTCACAATTCAGCAAATATATGACTAACTGATGAGCAACAGCTTGTGTTATCTAACATTGTAAACATATACCACTTTGTGGGCAAACTACAGTTTGTCTTGTTCCTAGTGATTTGTGCAGCAGTCAATCACAACACTGACAGTGTACCATTTTTTGATGTCACACGGGTCAAGTTTTGGTACCAGTACCACATTCTGATGATGTACCACGTTCTGCACCTACACTGGTTTTCAGCCACTTCCTGTAGCGCGATACACTCTAAATACCTTTTGTCAAAATAACATAAACAACCGCGTCTATATCATTTAGCTCAAAACAACCGCGTCTGTATCATTTAGTTTAAAACAACCGCGTCTATATCATTTAGTTTAAAACAACCGCGTCTATATCATTTAGCTCAAAACAACCGCGTCTGTATCATTTAGTTTAAAACAACCGCGTCTATATCATTTAGTTCAAAACAACCGCGTCTATATCATTTAGTTTAAAACAACCGCGTCTATATCATTTAGTTTAAGGCACTGCAGTGAAAACAGAATAAGATTAAATAAAATAAAATAGAGTAATCAAGAACATTATTTTATAAAGTTATTAACACAGACAGACGTGCTTATTTCTCAGCGCGCAATGCGTTTCCATGT
Organism: Huso huso; assembly: GCA_036884735.1. NCBI lineage: Eukaryota > Metazoa > Chordata > Actinopteri > Acipenseriformes > Acipenseridae > Huso > Huso huso. The sequence goes on along the minus strand of CM072699.1, from coordinate 2,362,358 downwards.
AGTTTATATTCAATATGAATCTACAATTACGTGTAGTTTCGTACAGTAGCTGTTCAGTTCAGTCGGGATTTAGCCCAGTAGGAGAGCACAAAATTGACCGTGCTGAAAAACCTGTGACTAACAGTAATAATATAGCAGCAGGCAGAGGCTTCCTGTCCCGTTAGATTTTCTGTCACAGGTCTGAGTTGAATGTTAATTGAATCGGTCTTGCTGAGGAGGCTCGCCATGGCTTGTTCATTCAGGATCTGCAACACCACTGCGTCGCAAACAACGAAACATGAATTAAAAACAACATGGAACTTACTTCTTTTTTTTATCGTCCACGCCTTGTCAACTGGTGCGCAACAAAATGTTAAATAAATTAAAAACAACTGTGCGGGGCTCAATCAGGTTTTTCTGTTTGTTTGTTCTTCTCTTTGAAAAGACGCTGAGGTATGACGCAGGCCCGGTGTTTGGGATGGAACCGCTTAACAGTCTCGCGTTTTGATTGGTTCTTGTCTGTCGGAGGAATATGACGTCAACACGAGGTGGGGTGGGGTGGATAACATTTTGATCAGAGAGAGAGAGCTGCTTTCCAGAACCTTTCAATTCAAATATAATACGCTATTTTGCGGTACTAATATAAAACTATGAGGGAGTATTACTTTATATAAATGATCATGTTATAAATGAATGTAAGTTTGCCTTGCAAAAGTATTACAAATGGTACATTGAAATTTTGTTCTGTTTGATATTTTATTTTAAAACACTGAAACTCAAAATCAATTATTGTAAGGTGACGCTGGTTTTATGTTGGGAATTATTTTTAAGAAAAATAAAAAACTGAAATATCTTGCTTGCATAAGTATTCAACCCCTGTGCTGTGGAAGCTCCCAGTTTACATCGATGAAAGAAATTGCCCTAACGAGGACACAATTACCTTACCATTGGCCTCCACCTGTGAACCATTAAAGTTGCTGTCACATTTTCTGGATAAAAACCCCACTGTTGAAGGATCATTGGTCAGGCTGTGAATCTGAAGGAAAATGAAGACCAAAGAGCATTCTACAGAAGCTAGAGATAAAGTAATACAAATGCATAGATTAGGGAAAGGGTACAAAATAATATCCAAGTGTTTGGATATCCCAGTGAGCACAGTTGGATCAATAATCAGGAAGTGGAAGCTACATCACACCACCCAGGCACTGCCAAGAAAAGGCTGTCCCTCAATTTTGCATATGTTGCTGAGGAAGAAGCGACAGGAGCGTGCCAGAGTAGAGATGTGCTGAGAGTAGGAGAGGGAGGGGTCGAGGGTGACACTGAGGTTCTTGGTGGATGGGGAGGGAGAGAGGGTGGGGGATTCAAGAGGAATAGAGAGAGAGAGATCAGCGATGGGGGAGGAAGAGGGGGAGAAAATGCAGGAACTAAACACTTGGGGGTGAGTCTGGAATGGGTTAACACAGAATGATGCACTCAGTACAAGAGTTTAATACCAATACTGTATTAAACAGGGAACAGCAAGCAATGCAGGGAGGTATTGACTTGCACATCTCTTACTTGGAGATGCAGAGTACTTGAAGAACCACAGGGTCAGAGGAATGAATAAAATTCAGGATATTTGGAACCCTATGGTGTATAAAGTGGTACAGTCCCCTCAAGGACAGGGGGCAGCTTATTCTGTTGCCCCTGTGGATGGAACTGGGACGTTTCGGCATGTCCATCGAGGGGAGTTAAGACCACTTCAATGTTGTGGAAGTAATATCACCTGCTGTAAACCTCGATTTTGGCCTGTTCCCCTCACAGTTTACCACTGCAGGAGAAGATACATCATCAGAGCATGGGGAGATCATGGTGTGTAGCAGAGTCCCGGTACCTCAGGAGGCCCCTATTCTACCACATGAGAAAGAGGAACTGGAACAGCTGTCTCTAGTGGCACATGAGGAGACGGCCTCAGAGATAGAAGAGGTCTTACGACAGACCGTACGGAGTACTGCGGGTCATCATTCTAATCCCCACAAACTTTCTAGGTCTGTAGTCCAGCACATTGAAGACGTTCCAGGTCCAGCAGTAAGGACTGTGAATCTCACTAGGCTAGGCATCGACAGTTGCATAGTCGAGTCACTACCTGGTATTTCTGGCAGTGGTTGTTAAAAGTGTTTGTGACGGGGACGTCGACGCAAAATGGTGGGGGTTAGAATGTAGCTGTGTTTTGGTGTTCCCATGGTTCCCCCGTGATGAGGTAAGCTGGTTGCACTATTGTTTTGCTCCCTCTTAATCTTTGTTAAATGCAGTACTCTTGTGGTGGTCTGGTTTCATTGTTTTGTTTATTGGTAGAGTGCAGGGTGAGTCGGCGCACATGCTCTGGATGTCAGTATTCCGGACTCTCCCGAGGTAATGTAAACCGTGTTTGAAATGGAATTGCTGTGTTAGATTTGTTGTGGTGGTGTGGTGTAATCGGGTTTCTTTTGTTTGTTGTAGGAAGTGGAACGCTGCCAGTCACTGTTTCTGGTAGTTTTCTTTCCCTGTGTTTATATCTTGCACATTGCTTTTGTAATTATTGTCCCCTTCATTTTAGTTTGTGTATACGCACGGTTTTATGTCTTTACAGTTTTAATAGTACCGTGCAGTGTTTAGCTAGCTTTTAGTGTGTGTGTTTATAGGAGCTGCGAGGGAGAGCATCGCTATTTTATCAAGTCGGGTGCTGGGTTGTGTTTTCCTTTTGAATTGTGCACTATTAAGTCTGGTGTGGTGATTTGTTTTGTAAGTACACTTTCATATATTTACTTAATTATTCACGTGTGGTTTCTTTTTGTTTATTTTATCACAGGTGGTGTTTGACTGCCCTTCTGGGCTTTGGTGGGTGGAGCAGCCCAACATTATTCATTAACTGGATTGACGTTTCTCTATCTCTCCTCTAGGTGTCGCTGGGGACAATAAGTAAACAATTATTTTTAGTGCAAGATATATGGTTAAGATTGTGTTTTTGTTCTATTGCACTGCAGCAATTACTGATTTTAGTTTTGTTATTTTGTTGTCTATTATATTTTGCTGAAAAGAGCACAACCAATTTCCATTCTTTTTTCTCTTCATTTATTTCAGAGGGGCTCTATGTGGGGTACTCAAATATTGCTGGTATATAGATAAGGTTATTGTAGGTTCTGTTCCTCATTAAATTATTGATGGCGTAGTTTGGATAATGACCTGGACAGTTAAGTAGAAGAGGTCATGGCCGCCACGTATAAATATCAAGTAACGAGTGGATCTAAGCATATACTATGTCATCAAATAAATGTATCGGGTACGTTTTTTCCCTTATTACTGATAATAATGAAATGAGCAACTTATTTTATTTATAAATATTTATTTTGAGAAAATAAAAAATCGAGAGTAGCATTATTGCTTATAAAGTCCCTGAGAAAAAAACGTGTGTTATGTCATTGCAATCACTCAGGTGAAACAATGTCTTGTAATAACATCAACATTTTTCAACAAAACTTTCAGGCAGTATTGTAAGGTCCCTCTGGTCATAGAAGAACGTGTTTCATACAGGCATCTCTAAGGAGAATACTTAATAAAAATTACTTAAAAAAAAGGTTTGTATGGTTTCTGAAGTAGTTTAATGTTCCCCAGAGTGTTCTGAAAAAAGACACCATTTGCAAGATGCTACTGTAAACAATTGATTTTTAGTGAGTTTTTATAGGAAGAGCGTGAACTACAGCCAATGAAACTTCATTCAAAACACAATAAACATTTCCATTTTATTGAGAAAATATACTTAAAACAACTCTGCAAGATTATGTAACTCCCACCCGAGCTATCCAATGGAAGATGTGCCTATCTTCTTCAGCACAACCACTGAATACACCAGGGGTTCTAGAAGAGGTTTCCTGAGTTCAGAGGTTGCAGGTCTTGTCGTCCACCAGGTTATTATTCCTATTTGGTTTAATCTTCAATGGTTCACAATAGCGTGGTGCCTCCACCTGAAAAAACTGTGCACACCTACCAGCATGCCCAGGAATGCTCTCCAGGAAACTCATTTTTAAATACCCAGCAGTGCAATTGTACTAGTAATTCAGAATGGAGTCAAGAACATGAAATGAACAAACTTTGAATGAAAATAAATGTATTTTAACAGAAATGGTAAGCGCAGCCTGCAATACTCAGATGTCTACCACTAGGTGGCTCCATAACATGTACCCACACAATATAGTGAAGTCACTGACTAGTTCAAATAAAAAATAAATAAAACTCTATATTCAATTATAATTTGTAGATACACACTAATTGGACAATTACAAATGTATTTCAATGTATAACACAGTAATATATATTATATAGGAATTAAACCAAAAATCTGAAGTTTTCTAAATAAAAAATGCAGTCACTCACGCGTTCACACAGTATATAATAGAACGGTGACAAAATTCAATTATTATTTTAGTACAAAATTATAACAGTAACCACACAAATAAACAATGAAAAAGGAAACTTAAAACGACTTTACAGATATGATTTTAAATTGAGTGCACTCACTAATATAGTGTATTCAACATGAAGACCCCTTGTTTCAGTTCAAGAACATAAGAAAGTTTACAAACGAGAGGAGGCCATTCAGCCCATCTTGCTCGTTTGGTTGTTAGTAGCTTATTGATCCCAGAATCTCATCAAGCAGCTTCTTGAAGGATCCCAGGGTGACAGCTTCAACAACATTACTGGGGAGTTGGTTCCAGACCCTCACAATTCTCTGTGTAAAAAAGTGCCTCCCATTTTCTGTTCTGAATGCCCCTTTATCTACTCTCCATTTGTGACCCCTGGTGCTTGTTTCTTTTTTCAGGTCGAAAAAGTCTCCTGGGTCGACAATGTCTATACCTTTTAGAATTCTGAATGCTTGAATCAGATCACCGCGTAGTCTTCTTTGTTCAAGACTGAATAGATTCAATGCTTTTAGCCTGTTTGCATACCACATGCCTTTTAAACCCGGGAGAATTCTGGTCACTCTTCTTTGCACTCTTTCTAGAGCAGCAATATCCTTTATGTAACGAGGTGACCAGAACTGAACACAATATTCTAGATGTGGTCTTACTAATGCATTGTAAAGTTTTAACATTACTTCCCTTGATTTAAATTTAACACTTTTCACAATATATCTGAGCATCTTGTTGGCCTTTTTTTATAGCTTCCCCGCATTGTCTAGATGAAGACATTTCTGAGTCAACATAAACTCCTAGGTCTTTTTCATAGATCCCTTCTTCAATTTCAGTATATCCCATATGATATTTATAATGCACATTTTTATTGCCTGTGTGCAGTACCTTACACTTTTCTCTATTAAATGTCATTTGCCATGTGTCTGCCCAGTTCTGAATGCTGTCTAGATCATTTTGAATGACCTTTGCTGCTGCAACAGTGTTTGCCACTCCTCCTATTTTTGTGTCATCTGCAATTTTAATAAGTTTGCTTACTATACCAGAATCTAAATCATTAATGTAGATTGGGAATAGCAGAGGACCTAATACTGATCACTGTGGTACACCACTGGTTACCTCGCTCCATTTTGAGGTTTCTGCTCTAATCAGTACTTTCTGTTTTCTGCATGTTAACCACTCCCTAATCCATGTGCATGCATTTCCTTGAATCCCTACTATGTTCAGTTTGAGAATGAATCTTTTATGCGGGACTTTGTCAAAAGCTTTCTGGAAATCTAAATAAACCATGTTGTATGCTTTGCAATTATCCATTCCTCAAAAAAATCAAGCAGGTAAGTTAGACACAATCTCCCTTTCATAAAACCATACTGACTGTCTCCCAGGATACTGTTCCCATATAGGTAATTTTCCATTTTGGATTTTATTATAGTTTCCATAAGTTTCCATAGCTCAAGTACTTTTGCGTAGTATTTGAGTAGAAAGACAAAACAACATCATCCAAAAGCAGTGGTTTAAAGCAAAATCCAAAAACCCACTTTGTTTAATGCAAATGAACAGTTCAGATTAAACAGTCCCTGAACTAATATATCAATTACACAGTCCCAAACCTCCACCCGTCGGGCATTTTATTTGATTTAATTTTTGGATAGAATTATTTAAAATGGATGTAGTGAAATAAAAGAGAGTCATTTTTACTCAGTCTTTGAACTGGGAAACAGTATTTTTAGATGAAAAATATCCTGCGTAGCTTCAGCAGTCAGAGCGCGTGGATCCGATTCCCGCGCAGCTTCAGCAGTCACAGCGCGTGGATCCGATTCCCGCGCAGCTTCAGCAGTCACAGCGCGTGGATCCGATTCTCGCGCAGCTTCAGCAGTCACAGCGCGTGGATCCGATTCCCGCGCAGCTTCAGCAGTCACAGAGTGTGGATCCGATTCCTCGTGCTTCCAACAGTCATAGTCGTGGATCCGATTCCCGTGCAGGCGTGGATCCGATTCCCGCGCGCAGCTTCAGCGCGTGGATCATTCCGCGTGGATCCAGCATTCCAGCGCGCGCTTCAGCAGTCAGGTCACAGCGTGGATCCGATTCGCGCGGCTTCAGCAGTCTGGCGTGGATCCGATTCCGCGCGAGCTTCAGCAGTCTGGCGCGTGGATCTGATTCCCGCGTAGCTTCAGCAGTCACAGCGCGTGGATCCGATTCCTGCGCAGCTTCAGCAGTCACAGCGCGTGGATCCGATTCCGATTCAGCAGTCACCAGCGTGGATCCGATTCCGCGCGTTCAGCAGTCACAGCGTGGATCCGATTCCGCGCAGCTTCAGCAGTCACAGGCGTGGATCCGATTCTCACGCGCTTCAGCAGTCTGGCCGCCGTGGATCCGATTCCCGTGCAGGCGTGGATCCGATTCCCAGCGCAGGATCCGAGTCTGGCGCGTGGATCCGATTCCCGGCAGCGTGGATCCGATTCCCCAGCTTCAGCAGTCTGGCGTGGATCCGATTCCCGCGCAGCTTCAGCAGTCACAGCGCGTGGATCCGATTCCCGCGCAGCTTCAGCAGTCACAGCGCGTGGATCCGATTCCCGCGCAGCTTCAGCAGTCACAGCGCGTGGATCCGATTCCCGCGCAGCTTCAGCAGTCACAGCGCGTGGATCCGATTCCCGCACAGCTTCAGCAGTCTGGCGCGTGGATCCGATTCCAGCGCAGCTTCAGCAGTCTGGCGTGGATCCGATTCCGCGCAGCTTCAGCAGTCTGGCAGCGCGTGGATCCGATTCCGCACAGCTTCAGCAGTCTGGCCAGCGTGGATCCGATTCCCGCGCCAGCTTCAGCAGTCAGAGCGCGTGGATCCGATTCCCGCGCAGCTTTAGCAGTCACAGCGCGTGGATCCGATTCCCGCGCAGCTTCAGCAGTCACAGAGTGTGGATCCGATTCCCGCGCAGCTTCAGCACTCACAGCGTGATTTTGGTCTTGGTATCCAAGTAGCAGAGGGTACAAACCGAATGAAACTCTGTTTTAGATTTGCAGGCAGGTTCCCACCGAGCCAAAACGCAGTCTCTAGCTCTTCGTTTTACTTTTTTTTTAAATTTCTTTAATTATGTTGAGGTTTTGAGTCAGTCTTGAATCTGGAATGCTAACGGAACCTACTCTACGCAGCTACACAGGTCACCAACTCCCCTTCTTCTTTCAGACAGACATTCTTAATTAAAAGAGAAGAATCAGCTTTGTTTGTTTAGGCAAGACTGGCAGGTTACTGATATCTAGTCCTTTGAAGTAGTTTTAGGCTGTTTTGGGGGGAGGAAGGGGAAAGACAAACTTCATTAACATCACAGCATCTCAAGTCTCATAGGGTTAAGAATTGAAATGTCATGGTACGGTACATTCAATTACAACTACAAATGTCTCCCACAGAATCCAGGTGCATTATAGGCCATAATCATTTATTAGTTTTAGAATCATGATGAATTTACAAGACAAACCCTCCAGGTGGTTGTCCAGTAAGGACGGTGCAGTCTTGTCTCTGGGATGCTACATACCGGGGGTCGGGATACTCGTTCCCATCAATGTATTTATTTTCAAGTCTATGCAGTTTAAATGCTAAACCCCGAAGCTCATTCCCCACACTGAGTTATCAATTTCTCCTGACTCGTCCATCAGATGAGGTGCAGAATAGTTTCCTTTCTGCATATTCCCACTCCCAGACACTGACTGCATTGACAGCCTGAGTTAAACTGACAGCAGAGAAGCCTCTTGTGACGTGTCCGCGTCTCCGCCCACTTTCTGACACAATCAGAGTGCAAGAGAGCTGAAGAGCATTTTTACCATTTAACCACCTAGCTGCTTATGCCGCGATTTCCATGTGGAGCGCATGCAAGTCCAAATTTGTCACTCTTGTGAGAATATATTTATACTTATATAATGCTGCCATTGGGGGAATTGCCAAAATAAATGGGCAGCTGGGTGGTTAAAATGTATGTTCTTAAGAGCGATACACAACACAGTAATCACACAGGGATTCATAATGCAAAGTTATTGTTTTTTCTGAATGAACATTGTCCTTAGGGTTTCTCTCCTGTGTGAATGTGCTGGTGTGCTTTCAGGGATTGTGTGTGACTGAAACTCTTCCCACAGTCAAAGCAGATACGGTTTCTCTCCTGCGTGAATTCTCTGGTGTGTTTTCAGGTGTGATGACTGACTGAAACTCTTCCCACAGTCAGAACAGTGACATGGTTTATGTCCTGTGTGAATTCGCTGGTGTCTTTTCAGGTTTTGTAACACACTGAAACTCTTCCCACAGTCAGTGCAGAGATACGGTTTCTCTCCTGTGTGAATTCTCTGGTGTGTTTTCAGGTGTGCTGACTGACTGAAACTCATCCCACAGTCAGAACAGTGACACGGTTTATCTCCTGCATGAATTCGCTGGTGTGTTTTCAGGTTTTGTAACACACTGAAACTCTTCCCACAATCAGAGCAGTGATACGGTTTCTCTCCTGTGTGAATTCGCTGGTGTCTTCTCAGGTTTTGTAAGACATTGAAACTCTTCCCACAGTCAGTGCAGATACACAGTTTCTCTCCAGTGTGAATTCGCTGGTGTGTTTTCAGGTTTTGCAACACATTGAAACTCTTCCCACAGTCAGAGCAGTGATACGGTTTCTCTCCTGTATGAATTCGCTGGTGTGTTTTCAGGTGTCCTGAATAACTGAAACTCTTCCCACAGTCAGAGCAGCAATACTGTTTCTTTCCTGTGTGAGTCTGTTGGTGTATTTTTAAATGCCCTAGCTGGGTTAAACCTTTCCCACAGTCAGGATATTCTCCAGCGCCCGCCCTCGCTTTAGCTGCTGGACTGGAACCTGGAAAATATGAACAGGAAAGAAAGTAAGAGGGACTGCTTGCAGGCTTAGGGCATGTGGCTGGGTGGTGGAGTGGATTAAAGCACGTGAATTTTATCTGTGGGGTTTGCTCTGGGTTACACCCGTTTAAAAATGCAAAGTTAAACATAAAGCCTTTATGTGTGAAAGCAAAGTCAGTAAAGACTGATGTTGGTGAAACCGAGCCCTGGGATCAAAATCTGACTCTGAAGTTCTCCTGTAATGTTTCAGGTCTATTGCCCCCGACAAACCCAGATTACAATTATATCAGCATTAGATTACAATTACAGTGCCTTGCGAAAGTATTCGGCCCCCTTGAACTTTGCGACCTTTTGCCACATTTCAGGCTTCAAACATAAAGATATGAAACTGTAATTTTTTGTGAAGAATCAACAACAAGTGGGACACAATCATGAAGTGGAACGAAATTTATTGATATTTCAAACTTTTTAACAAATAAAAACTGAAAAATTGGTGCAAAAATTATTCAGCCCCTTAAGTTAATACTTTGTAGCGCCACTTTTGCTGCGATTACAGCTGTAAGTCGCTTTGGGGTATGTCTCTATCAGTTTTGCACATCGAGACTGAAATTTTTGCCCATTCCTCCTTGCAAAACAGCTCGAGCTCAGTGAGGTTGGATGGAGAGCATTTGTGAACAGCAGTTTTCAGTTCTTTTCCACAGATTCTCGATTGATTCAGGTCTGGACTTTGACTTGGCCATTCTAACACCTGGATATGTTTATTTGTGAACCATTCCATTGTAGATTTTGCTTTATGTTTTGGATCATTGTCTTGTTGGAAGACAAATCTCCGTCCCAGTCTCAGGTCTTTTGCAGACTCCATCAGGTTTTCTTCCAGAATGGTCCTGTATTTGGCCCATCCATCTTCCCATCAATTTTAACCATCTTCCCTGTCCCTGCTGAAGAAAAGCAGGCCCAAACCATGATGATGCCACCACCATGTTTGACAGTGGGGATGGTGTGTTCAGGGTGATGAGCTGTGTTGCTTTTACGCCAAACACAACGTTTTGCATTGTTGCCAAAAGTTCGATTTTGGTTTCATCTGACCAAAGCACCTTCTTCCACATGTTTGGTGTGTCTCCCAGGTGGCTTGTGGCAAACTGTAAAACGACACTTTTTATGGATATCTTTAAGAAATGGCTTTTTCTTGCCACTCTTCCATAAAGGCCAGATTTGTGCAGTATACGACTGATTGTTGTCCTATGGACAGAGTCTCCCACCTCAGCTGTAGATCTCTGCAGTTCATCCAGAGTGATCATGGGCCTCTTGGCTGCATCTCTGATCAGTCTTCTCCTTGTATGAGCTGAAAGTTTAGAGGGACGGCCAGGTCTTGGTAGATTTGCAGTGGTCTGATACTCCTTCCATTTCAATATTATCGCTTGTTTTAGTGCTCCTTGGGATGTTTAAAGCTTGGGAAATCTTTTTGTATCCAAATCCGGCTTTAAACTTCTCACAACAGTATCTCGGACCTGCCTGGTGTGTTCCTTGTTCTTCATGATGCTCTCTGCGCTTTAAACGGACCTCTGAGACTATCACAGTGCAGGTGCATTTATACGGAGACTTGATTACACACAGGTGGATTCTATTTATCATCATTAGTCATTTAGGTCAACATTGGATCATTCAGAGATCCTCACTGAACTTCTGGAGAGAGTTTGCTGCACTGAAAGTAAAGGGGCTGAATAATTTTGCACGCCCAATTTTTCAGTTTTTTATTTGTTAAAAAAGTTTGAAATATCCAATAAATTTCGTTCCACTTCATGATTGTGTCCCACTTGTTGTTGATTCTTCACAAAAAATTACAGTTTCATATCTTTATGTTTGAAGCCTGAAATGTGGCAAAAGGTCGCAAAGTTCAAGGGGGCCGAATACTTTCGCAAGGCACTGTATATCAGCATTAGATTTTAGAACTGAATTGAATCCCAACGATTATGGTTAAACATGATGTTCCTTTTAGGTGATTTTAATGTACGTGTTGATGTCGCTGGAGACCCTCTTGATAGAGATTTTCTGGCATTGCTTGAGTCCTTGGGTTTCATTCAACATGTTACTGGTCCTACTCATATTCATGGCCATACATTAGACTTGGTTATCTCTTGTGGTCTAATTATTCAGAATCTGTCCATCAATGATCTGACGATTTCAGACACCTATGCGGTTGTCTTTGAAATGTTATTTCCCGACTCTATGAAACAGCCACCATGCAGTATTAAAACTAGATCTCTAAATTTATAAACTTCTAAAAAGATCCTGGAAGTTTGTCTGTTTTAGACTGTGCTCACTCTGGAGCAGTCAGAGAGTTGGTAGATAACTGTAATGCTACTCTAACAATCACCTTGGATACTACTGCACCCAATAAACTGAAGAAACTACCTGCAAAAAGATTATCTCCTTGGTTCAATGATACACCACGCACACACAAATGTATGAATTGCAAACTAGAACGCAGATGAGAGCTACAGGACTTCAGGTACATTATCTAACTTGGAAAGATAATCTTTTACAAATGTCCTCATAAGTGTCATTTACCGATCTCCTACTTAAAATATATAAGGTTATCAGTGGTAGCCAACACCTGTGGAACTAGAATCTGAAATCATTTTTTAAATATCATGTATGGTCTTGATTTTATACAAAATTGTTTTACAGGTGCGCATTTTTACCTTTATGAGAAGTGATTGGCAGGGTTTTAGATTATTATGTGAGTTAATGTATATATCCATTTAAAGCATCGAGTGTGATACCTTTTTTAAAAGCTGAGTGTTTGTAAAACCTGGACATACCAGGGGTTACACTCTGATATTCAGTCAAATCTGAATTTACCCAACTAGAAAGCAAAACAAAAAGCAGAAAAAACACACATCTTCGTCTTTTTTTTTTTTTTTAATTTTTTTAAAAATATTTTTAATTTTTAACAAATGTAGTCTGTATACTTATGTACATACATATGTTAGAATATGAATAATGTCTGAGCAACAGCAAACATAACAAAATATATATTTCTGATTTTAAAAGAAAAATTGGTTTCAGAAAAATACTAGTGCACTTTGCCTGTAAAATATTTAAAAAAAAAAAAAAACGTTTTCAATATAAATAAATAAATTATAATAACTAATTAATAAGTATACAAGTAATATACTACATTGGACCAAATTCATAAATGGCAAAATGAAAAAAGTAACCAATAATGTAAAATAAATAAATAAATAAATAAATAAAAAGGATAACAACACCAAAGTATGATGAAAAATTGAAAGCGTAACACATTAGCCTACACTAAACAATTGGACAGTGTACTATCCTTATACACGAGTCTATTTACAACCAGGGCTTATTTCACATAACTAACATCTATCGAAAACTCAACAAGCAGAACCGGAGCGTTCCCAGACTCATGCACTGCAGAATCTTCATATCCGTGTGGAGAAGCTCGGAATCCAGGGGATAGTCTTCTCCTGGCATTCACTCCATCAACATCTTCTGTAAAAATGTCTTCCATCGTATTTCTTTTGGCTCAGTAAGCGTTCGGGGTCTTGCGCTTTGATGCCATGGTCTACGGTAATCTCGAATAAAAACTGCAACCACAGATACTGAAATGCTGTGCTGTGTCCAAAAACTCAACTCTATTGGTTAGGGGCTTTAGTGAAATACATTTTGATTGGTTTACCATGCCTGAAGTTTGTCGCACAGACATTTCTCAACAGTAAAGGTTTTGTTATGTTATGAACATTTTGGGTAGTTTAGTATGCTGTCAGGTAATTCTCTGTACTTGTAGAACGCATTGAAAAAACACATTGATAAAAAATGAAATAAAAATATTGATCTTGAACTAGAGACCGGACTAACTGTTGTTTGTTTGTCTGAAGTCAGACGAAGGTTTTTTTCTAATTTAAAAATAAAATAACACACGTGTCACCACATAGAAAGCAATTACATCATCAATCGATTTAGATCGAAATTATAATGGGCCGTCTGCAAAGGGTTAAAGGTGTTCAGCTGTAAGGGAAGCTCCCTCAATGAGCTGCCCAGTACTGTAAGGGAAGCTCCCCAATGAGCTGCCCGATGCTGTTGAATCTGAGCTGCCCAGTGCTGTTTAAAGCTCCCTCGAATGAGCTGCCCAGTACTGTGGAAGCTCCCCCCCGAATGAGCTGCCCAGTGCTGTAAGGAAGCTCCCTCGATGAGCTGCCCAGTGCTGTAAGGAAGCTCCCTCGAATGAGCTGCCCAGTGCTGTAAGGAATTATCCCTCAATGAGCTGCCCAGTGCTGTAAGGGAAGCTCCCTCAATGAGCTGCCCAGTACTGTATCTCTCTCGAATGAAATGCCCAGTACTGTGGGAAGCCCTCAATGAGCTGCCCAGTACTGTAAGGGAAGCCCCTCAATGAGCTGCCCAGTGCTGTTAGGGAAGCCCCCAGATGAGCTGCCCAGTTTAAGGGAAGCCCCTCGAATGAGCTGCCAGTGCTGTTTTAGGAAGCTCCCTTTGAGCTGCCCAGTGCTGTATAAGCCCTTTAATGAGCTGCCCAGTGCTGTAAGGAAGCCCTAAATGAGCTGCACAGTGCTGTAAAAGCTGGACATATGAGCTGCCCAGTGCTGTAAGGAAGCTCCCCGAATGAGCTGCCCAGTACTGTAAGGGAAGCTCCCTAAATGAGCTGCCCAAAACTGTAAAAGCTCCCTCAATGAGCTGCCCAGTTTGTTTTAAAGCCCCCAAAATGAGCTTTAAGTGCTTAACAAAGCTCCCTCTGAATGAGCTGCCCAGTGCTGTTAGGGAAGCTCCCTCGAATGAGCTGCCCAGTGCTGTAAACAAGCTCCCCCGAATGAGCTGCCCAGTGCTGTAAAAAAGAAGCTCCCTGGTTTGAGCTGCCCAGTACTGTAAGGAAGCTGCCCAATAAAATGAGCTGCCCAAAAAACATGTTTGGAAGCTCCCTCGAATGAGCTGCCCAGTACTGTAAGGAAGCTCCCTCGGATGAGCTGACCAGTACTATAAGGGAAGCTCCCTTAATGAGCTGCCCAGTACTGTAAGGGAAGCTAAATGAGCTGCCCAGTGCTGTAAGGGAAAATCCCTAATGAGCTGCCCAGTACTGTAAGGGAAGCCCCAATGAGCTGCCCAGTGCTGTAAGGGAAGCCCCTCAATGAGCTGCCCAGTGCTGTAAAGGAAGCCCCTCGAATGAGCTGCCCAGTACTGTAAGGAAGCTCCCTCGAATGAGCTGCCCAGTGCTGTAAGGGAAGCTCCCTCAATGAGCTGCCCAGTGCTGTAAGGGAAGCCCCTCGAATGAGCTGCCCAGTGCTGTAAGGGAAGCTCCCTCACATGAGCTGCCCAGTGCTGTAAGGAAGCTCCCTCAATGAGCTGCCCAGTACTGTGCAGGAAGCTCCCTCGAATGAGCTGCCAGTACTGTAAGGAAGCCCCTAATGAGCTGCCCAACACTGTGGGGAAGCCCCCAATGCATCTTGCCCAGTGCTGTTTGGGAAGCCCTCGAAATGAGCTGCCAGTACTGTAAGGGAAGCCCCTCGAATGAGCTGCCCAGTACTGAAATGGAAGCCCCCGAATGAGCTGCCCAGTGCTGTAAGGGAAGCTCCCAGTGAAAGCTGCCAGTTTTGTATTGGTTTACCAATGAGCTGCCCAGTTTGTAAGGGAAGCCCCTCAACAGAGCTTTGTACTGTTAGGAAGCTCCCCAATGAGCTGCCCAGTGCTGTCAGGAAGCCCTCAATGAGCTGCCCAACACTGTGAAAAAAGCACCCTGAATGAAAGTGCTGTAAAAAGCTCTCCCGAATGAGCTGCCAACTGTAAGGGAAGCCCCTCGAATGAGCTGCCCAGTGCTGTTTGGAAGCTCCCCCGAATGAGCTGCCCATACTGTAAAAAGCTCCCTCAATGAGCTGCCCAGTACTGTTGAGCTGCCCAACACTGTAAGGGAAGCCCCCTCGAATGAGCTGCCCAGTGCTGTAAGGGAAGCTCTCTCAGAATGAGCTGCCCATACTGGGGGGAAGCCCTCAATGAGCTGCCCAGTGATGTAAGGAAGCCCCCGAATGAGCTGCCCAGTGCTGTGGGGGAAGCTCCCTCGAATGAGCTGCCCAGTACTGTAAGGGAAGCCCCCAATGAGCTGCCCAGTGCTGTAAGGGAAGCTCCCTCAATGAGCTGCCCAGTGCTGTAAGGGGAAGCCCCCTCGAATGAGCTGCCCATACTGTAAGGGAAGCTCCCTCGAATGAGCTGCCCAGTACTGTAAGGGAAGCTCCCTCGAATGAGCTGCCCATACTGTAAGGGAAGCTCCCTCAATGAGCTGCCCAGTGCTGTAAGGAAGCCCAAATGAGCTGCCCAGTGCTGTGGGGAAGCCCTCGAATGAGCTGCCCAGTGCTGTAAGGAAGCCCCTCAATGAGCTGCCAGTGCTGTAAGGAAGCTCCCTCGAAATGAGCTGCCCAGTGCTGTAAGGGAAGCTCCCTCAATGAGCTGCCCAGTACTGTGGGGAAGCTCCCGAATGAGCTGCCCAGTGCTGTAAGAGAAGCTCCCCGAATGAGCTGCCCAGTGCTGTAAGGGAAGCCCCTCAATGAGCTGCCCAGTACTGTAAGGGAAGCTCCCTCGAATGAGCTGCCCAGTGCTGTGGGGAAGCCCCCTCAGATGAGCTGCCCAGTGCTGTAAGGAAGCTCCCTCAATGAGCTGCCAGTGCTGTAAGGGGAAGCCCCTCGAATGAGCTGCCCAAAGCTGTGGGGGAAGCTCCCTCAATGAGCTGCCCAGTGCTGTGGGGAAGCTCCCCGAATGAGCTGCCCAGTACTGTAAGGGAAGCTCCCTCGAATGAGCTGCCCAGTACTGTAAGGGAAGCTCTCTCGAATGAGCTGCCCATACTGTAAGGGAAGCTCCCTTGAATGAGCTGCCCAGTGCTGTAAGGGAAGCTCCCTCGAATGAGCTGCCCAGTGCTGTAAGGGAAGCTCCTCGAATGAGCTGCCAGTGCTGTAAGGGAAGCTCCCTCAAATGAGCTGCCCAGTGCTGTAAGGAAGCTCCTCGAATGAGCTGCCCAGTACTGTAAGGGAAGCTCCCTCGAATGAGCTGTCCAGTACTGTAAGGGAAGCTCCCTTGAATGAGCTGCCCAGTGCTGTAAGGGAAGCTCCCCAATGAGCTGCCCAGTGCTGTAAGGAAGCTCCCCCAATGAGCTGCCCAGTACTGTAAGGGAAGCCCCTTGAATGAGCTGCCCAGTGCTGTAAGGAAGCCCCTCGAATGAGCTGCCCAGTGCTGTAAGGGAAGCTCCCTCGAATGAGCTGCCCAGTGCTGTAAGGGAAGCTCCCTCGAATGAGCTGCCCGGTGCTGTAAGGGAAGCTCCCTCGAATGAGCTGCCCAGTGCTGTAAGGGAAGCTCCCTCGAATGAGCTGCCCAGTGCGGTGGGGGAAGCCCCCTCAATGAGCTGCCCAGTGCTGTAAGGGAAGCTCCCTCGAATGAGCTGCCAGTGCTGTAAGGGAAGCTCCCTCGAATGAGCTGCCCAGTGCTGTAAGGGAAGCTCCCTTGAATGAGCTGCCCAACACTGTAAGGGAAGCTCCCTCGAATGAGCTGCCCAGTGATGTAAGGGAAGCTCCCTCGAATGAGCTGCACAGTACTGGAAGACATTCTAGCTAAAATGATTTTCTCTTGTCTCTATATGGCATGTTTGACTATTTCCAATTATTTTCCTGTTTTATTTATTCCATGTTATGGGTATTGGTCTTGTTATTATTACAATTACTGTTATTCCTTTTTGTTTTGTTTTTCTTTTTTGTTCCTTATATATTACAATGTGACATTTCCAAATCGAACATGAAATACTGTACTACTATTCCGGTAGACTATATAATTTTGTAGTTTCTTTGATTACATGATACTAAATAAAAGGTCTAAATTATGTTAATGTATTTTATTTTTTTTATGCCTCAATCCTACAATTGTAGGAGATGCAAAGCTTTTGTCCATAGCTGTAGAGCCCTGTCTAATCCAGCTCCTCTACAAACCAGCATTCTAATTCGGTAAGATTTTGGGGTCCCGATCAAATCCCTATTGAAATGAATGGTATGATCCCCTCTACAATCCAGAGCCTGGCTATTCTGGAATCTGTCCCTTCTGCCTGATGTGTATACACTACCATGTCCAGCCAGCGCCATTCTGAAATGTGCAGTTGTTGAACAGTAAATACATGTCTAATCATCCACACAGCGAGCGATCTCTTGAAAGAAAAGCTGAACAAACACCAACCTCAAGAGAGCTAACTCTGAGAGACCCTGAAAGCAGCAGAAAGCACCTGAATCCTCATGCAGGTACAGTACGAGCACATGAAGGTCTTTCTATTGGAATGGGTTAAAGAGGCTTGTGATAATAACAGATGAAGAGTTTGCTGAAGCATTACTGTGTTTATTACACTGTGTGTGTACAGTAACACAGTTGTTTAGTGTTCAAATAGTTTAGTCATTTTTAGACCGGTATTCTGATTGGACAGGTTTTCAAGTAATCTAACCAATATGCTCCCTCCCTCTCAACCACACTGTGGATTTCACACGATCTAGAATGACAGTGTCACAGCTACTAGGAGCTGGGGCTCCCAAGTGGTGCATCCGGCAAAGGCACTCCGCGTGGAGTGCAGGATGCGCTCTATAGCCTGGAAGTCGTCGGTTCGAGTCCAGGCTATTCCACAGCCGACCGTGGACGGGAGCTCCCAGGGGTGGCGCTGGTGGCGGCGGCACCCGGGGTTTAGGTCGGCCAGGGTGTCCTCGGCTCACCGCGCACCAGCGACCCCTGTAGTCTGGCCGGGCGCCTGCGGGCTTGCCTGTAAGCTGCCCGAGAGCTGTGTTGTCCTCTGACACTGTAGCTCTTGGGTGGCTGCATGGTGAGTCCGCAGTGTGAAAAAAAGCGGTCGGCTGACGGCACACGATTCGTAGGACAGCGTGTGTTCATCTTCGCCTTCCCGAGTCTGCGCAGGGGTGGTAGCGGTGAGCTGAGCCTAAAATAATTGGCCATTCCAAATTGGGAGAAAATCATAAAAAATAATTGGTAACGACTAAATTTATAAAAAAGAAAAGCTACTGGGAGTCACTCACCTGCTAGACTGCATTCTGAATGGGAGCGCCCGTCTTCCTTTCCACCTCCTTGCATGCTGTTGGGAGAGCCTTCCTCTCCAGCGCCTTGCTCTCTCACGCAGATTCTCTCCAGCACCACGCTACACTCCCGCAGGCGTACAGGCTCCAGCTCAGGGATGTTTGGTTTGAAGTCCTCGGATTCTTCCTTCACTGGTTCCATGTGGTCAAACTCTACTTCAGGGGGCTCCTGTTTAATACGGACAGTTTCCAGCACCTCTTCTTGTTTAACAGGAAGGGGTTCTTCTGTCTGCGGGATCTCCAATTCATTGTGCTCAGCTTTAATCTCAGAGTCCTCTGGCTGACTGCTGTCACATTGCATCTCACAGAGCTCCTGTTTAATGGGGAGGGAAGCCAGCCCAGAGAACTCCACTCTAATGGGGACAGGTTCAAGTTCAGGGAACTCCTCTTTAATCTGGACAGATTCCATCTCCACACTGTCCATGGCAGCACACAGGATTCTGTTTAGTAGCTGCCAAAAAAAGAAAATTATTTATTTATTTAAATATAGTATTATGAAGAGCATTCAATGGACAAATGCAATCTGGCCTTAATAGCAGGAGTGGCTTTACTATTGAAGGAACTCAGAATTTCTTGTAATAAGTTATTACAAGAAGGATTTTATCTGTTGAAAAAGTTTACTCAACTTATTTAACCTTTCTATATACAGTGTTTCCGTGAATTAAACCATTTGTACTGAACAGATACGGGGGAGAAGGCTTCCATAAGACCAGACTGGCAGATCTAGACTAGACTTTGCATTGTGCTTTCATGTCGACGAACACACGAGGCAGCCAATCAGAATCATGCATGAAAAGGAAATAAACAAATCCTCCCTCCATCACAGACTTGCTTTGTTAACAAGCCTGGAACTGCCCAATCACGCACTCATTCGATTGGCTGTGCCTTTAAAGGGCGGGGTCTAGAGGCCCGTCACAGACCTATTGCCGCCAGTCAAACTGACGAGCGGCTTCAGTCTCTGCCAGTCAACTAGCTTCTGAACCTGTCTGACAGGTTTACCAGGTAATGGAAACGCTGCTATATTAGTCATGGTAGAATTATTTTGTGCAAACTGTTCTAACATATTTGTTTCAGTTATGTTAGTTACTTTTTTATATATTATATATACAGTCAACTCTCATTAATATGAATTTCAAGGGACCAAAAAATCATTAATTCTGATTATCAGGGGTCTAAATCCAAATGAATACTGTGAGTTTTTATTGGAAGTTACAGTGACACTGAAATCAAATTTCAATTACAGTACAATGAAAAGTATTATAAATGTAAAAGTACTGTGCATTTTATTGACAATACAGTTGTAAGTGAACTTTTAAAAAGTATACATGGCAAATGAACTGCAGTTGAAATGTGCATGTCCCAGCTGCTGTGCTCATTCCTCAGGGTGTGTCTCATAGTGATTCCAGATTCAGGCACATTCTGATCACAGGCATTTTTAAAGCACAGAAGCAAGGCGTCCTCAGCATCAGGTATTGAGCAAATCAGAAACGCTGATGACTTGCATCCAGTTTGCTGTTCACAGGCCTGTATTACTGTATCCCGTTATTTCAGAACGGTTTTCAAAGTGCTTGTGGGAATGTTGAAATCTGCAGCAGCATCTTTCTTTTTTTTTGTAGTGCTGCATTTTCCATCGCTTTCAACACCTCCACTTTTGCCTGCAAGGATGATACACATTTTTTGCTCTGGTCAATAATTTCGATGTTTCCTTGAAATGGCATTGATGTGTGCGCACTGTGGCAAAAGCATCAGTAATCTCAAAACATAATTAAATACAGTAAGGCTGAACTGGATACAAGTTAATGCATTTCTCCAAAATACTGATTTTTGGGGGACCAATGCACCTTTATATATATATATATATATATATATATATATATATATATATATATATATATATATGCGTGTGTGTGTGAGTACTAAAAGCATATAGAAGAGTCGACAATGCCTTAATGTTTACCAGAGCATTTATATTTTTATTATTATTTATTTCTTAGCAGACGCCCTTATCCAGGGCGACTTACAATTGTTACAAGATATCACATTGTTTTTTTACATAATATTTTTACATACCATTACCCATTTATACAGTTGGGTTTTTACTGGCGCAATCTAGGTAAAGTAGCTTACTTATGGGTACAGCAGCAGTGTCCCCCCACCTGGGATTGAACCCACGACCCTCCAAGCGTCCAGAGCCCTAACCACTACTCCACACTGCTGCCCTATACTTTTAACTGCAGAAACACTGTGCTTCACTGATACAAGTTGAAATTAGGCTTTTAAATTGGCGGTTAACTTTGAGCTGCTAAACAAGTATTAAATAAGTATCGTGGTTTAGAAAATATATAATACAGTAAAAAAAAATCAAGATCATTATTTTCTCTTTCATTTTTATTTGTGCATTTCTGAGTCGTCCTGCGTACCCCCTATGACCCTTATTTATTATTTATTATTTATTATTTATTTATTAAGTGTTTCTTAATGTTCCTCATCTTGCTGGAAACAAAAGTGGGCATGTGTACTAAAAAGTTGATTGCATTTGCTGTACAATATATCGGAGCCGTTTTTCGTTCTGGTGTGACCGCTCCATAAACGATTTATGGTTACCGTTATCGTTCCAGGTGTGACCGGGGCTTAATCAAGAACATTGTTTTATAAAGTGATTAACACAGACAGACGTGCTTATTTCTCAGCGCGCAATGCGTTTTCATGTAGTTTATATTCAATATGAATCTACAATTACGTGTAGTTTCGTACAGTAGCTGTTCAGTTCAGTCGGGATTTAGCCCAGACACTAGGAGAGCATCGAGAGGTTGCAAGCATCCGAGTTCAGCAGGTTAAACCACATCAACAACGAAAAGGCCGATAATACCACGAGAGAGAGGATGGCTATTTAAATAAACTATATTTAAATGGTTAACAAATTAGACGTATAAATTATTTAACAGTGTGTCCCAGTTTCGAGCTTTGGAAATCTGGTCACCCATACCGAGAATATCACCTACCTGAGCTGCACACAAAAAGCATGGACCGTGCTGAAAACCTGTGGCTAACAGTAATATAGCAGCAGGCAGAGGATTTCTGTCACAGGTCTGAGTTGTAATGGAAATTGAACCGGCCGTATTGTGGAGGCACACCAAAGATTGTTCATTCTGTCTCCAACACCATTGCGTCACAAACAACACAACTTACTGTTGTTGTCGTCAACGGGAGCCCAACACCATTTATAAATAAATTAAATACAACTCCGCGGGGCTCGGTCGGGTTGTTAACTTCTGACGTTTGTTGTTGTTGTTGTTGTTGTTGTCTTTGAAACGACGCTGTGTCTTAAATGTCTGCAGCAGGCACCCTTTTAATACGTCACGTATGAGCTGCCTCGGTCACATGACATGTTTGTATTCCTTAGTGAAGCAGCTGTGTGAGCATATACTGTAAATCTGTATCCTTGTTAGGAGGGAGCACTCTTTCTGTTTCTTAGTGGGAGGGAGCAGTTCAGTCTCTGTGCCTCAAGCCTGCCCTGGACTGGAGGGAGCACCCTTTCTCTTAGGAGGGTGAGGGATGGAGGGAGGGAGCAGTTCAGTCTCTGTGCCTCAAGCCTGCCCTGGACTGGAGGGAGCACCCTTTCTCTTAGGAGGGTGAGGGATGGAGGGAGGGAGCAGTTCAGTCTCTGTGCTCAAGCCTGCCCAGGGCTAACCCAGGGGGGAGTACTGAAGCCAGTGGTTTCTAAGGTGATATTAAAGAAGCGAGTCAGTGCATTTGTTTTGTGTGTTTTTAATTCATTCTAAATGTCATCATTGACAATTCCTGAAAACCAGGGACCGGTTGCACAAAACACCTCCAGGTAACCCTTTACCGCACAGAGCACTGACATCATCATCATCATCATCATCATCATCATCATAATACACAACAACAGTCTAGCAAGAGTCTTCTGGTATGTCTGTATCACACTGGACACTGCATCCGTATTTTAATAATGGTGCAATGAGCCTCCAGCATGAGTCAGTGCAGCTCCATTGCAACACATCCTAACCCCTGCATTGGGAGACAGTGGACACAACCCTTCATGTATTATATACATGATTGGTCAACACATAAAAAAGACTGAGACAGTAAAGGTTTCCCCTTAGTGGTATTCTGTTTATATCACAATTACAATTAATGGAAGACGTCTGATCCTAAACTAAACACTTGGGGGTGAGTCTCTTCATTGGTAGTTAAACTGAGTTTACCTTTACTTCTTATCCTGTTACTATTTCATTTCTAACTGCTTCAGTATACACATCCAACCATGTGTTTCTCCCTGTGGAGGAGTCCAATGGTGCTTTCATTTCATTTGTATTCCATGTTTCACCCATATTCTGACTCTGTGTGTGTGTCATCATAAAAGTATTCCTCTAGCCTCATTCATCTTTCCCATTCTTTGAATTCTGTTATTAACTGATCCTTATTTATGTATCTTCTCTGTAGCCTCATTCATCTTTCCCAGGCTTTAATGAATTCTGTTCCATTAACTGTGATCCTTCTTTATGTATATTTCTTGGCTGTTAAAAGATACATGACATGAGCTCCTTGCATAGTGATCTTCTCTTTGAAATGCTTTCTGTGAGGCTGTTAATGTTTTACCAGATACATGACATGACCCTTAGTGATCTTCTCTTTGAAATGCTTTCCTGTTACTTTTTAGCATGACCCTCCAGACCCTTAGATCTTCTCTTTGAAATGCTTTCTGTGAGGCTGTTAATGTTTTACCAGATACATGACATGCTGTGTCCACTTCATGATCCCTTTGAAATGCAGTGATCTTGACCCTTCTTTGAAATGCTTTCTGTGAGGCTGTTAATGTTTTAGCAGATACATGACATGCTGCGTCCACTTCATGACCCTCAGTGATCTTCTCTTTGAAATGCTTTCTGTGAGGCTGTTAATGTCTTAGCAGATACATGACATGCTGCGTCCACTTCATGCCCCTCAGTGATCTTCTCTTTGAAATGCTTTCTGTGGCTGTTAATGCTGTTAATGTTTTACCAGATACATGACATGCTTTCTGTGAGGCTGTTAATGTTTTACCAGATCATGACCCTCAGTGATCTTCTCTTTGAAATGCTTTCTGTGAGGCTGTTAATGTTTTACCAGATACATGACATGCTGTGTCCACTTCATGACCCTCAGTGATCTTCTCTTTGAAATGCTTTCTGTGAGGCTGTTAATGTCTTACCAGATACATGACATGCTGTGTCCACTTCATGACCCTTAGTGATCTTCTCTTTGAAATGCTTTCTGTGAGGCTGTTAATGTCTTACCAGATACATGACATGCTGTGTCCACTTCATGACCCTCAGTGATCTTCTCTTTGAAATGCTTTCTGTGAGGCTGTTAATGTCTTACCAGATACATGACATGCTGTGTCCACTTCATGACCCTCAGTGATCTTCTCTTTGAAATGCTTTCTGTGAGGCTGTTAATGTTTTACCAGATACATGACATGCTGTGTCCACTTCATGACCCTTAGTGATCTTCTCTTTGAAATGCTTTCTGTGAGGCTGTTAATGTTTTACCAGATACATGACATGCTGCGTCCACTTCATGACCCTCAGTGATCTTCTCTTTGAAATGCTTTCTGTGAGGCTGTTAATGTTTTATACATGACAGATACATGACATTTACCAGATACATGACATGCTGTGTCCACTTCATGACCCTCAGTGATCTTCTCTTTGAAATGCTTTCTGTGAGGCTGTCCAGATACTTGCTGTGTCCATGACCCCTCAGTGATCTTCTCTTTGAAATGCTTTCTGTGAGGCTGTTAATGTTTTACCAGATACATGACATGCTGTGTCCACTTCATGACCCTCAGTGATCTTCTCTTTGAAATGCTTTCTGTGAGGCTGTTAATGTTTTTACAGATACATGACATGCTGTGTCCACTTCATGACCCTCAGTGATCTTCTCTTTGAAATGCTTTCTGTGAGGCTGTTAATGTTTTACCAGATACATGACATGCTGTGTCCACTTCATGACCCTTAGTGATCTTCTCTTTGAAATGCTTTCTGTGAGGCTGTTAATGTTTTACCAGATACATGACATGCTGTGTCCACTTCATGACCCTTAGTGATCTTCTCTTTGAAATGCTTTCTGTGAGGCTGTTAATGTTTTACCAGATACATGACATGCTGTGTCCACTTCATGACCCTTAGTGATCTTCTCTTTGAAATGCTTTCTGTGAAATGTTAATGTTTTACCAGATACATGACATGTTGTCCAATGACCCTTAGTGATCTTCTCTTTGAAATGAGGCTGTTAATGTTTTACATGATACATGACATGTCCACTTCATGACCCTTAGTGATCT
Source organism: Huso huso (assembly GCA_036884735.1). NCBI lineage: Eukaryota > Metazoa > Chordata > Actinopteri > Acipenseriformes > Acipenseridae > Huso > Huso huso. The sequence continues at coordinate 2,337,635 of CM072699.1, read as the reverse complement.
TCTCTTTGAAATGCTTTCTGTGAGGCTGTTAATGTCTTACCAGATACATGACATGCTGCGTCCACTTCATGACCCTTAGTGATCTTCTCTTTGAAATGCTTTCTGTGAGGCTGTTAATGTTTTACCAGATACATGACATGCTGTGTCCACTTCATGACCCTCAGTGATCTTCTCTTTGAAATGCTTTCTGTGAGGCTGTTAATGTTTTAGCAGATACATGACATGCTGTGTCCACTTCATGACCCTCAGTGATCTTCTCTTTGAAATGCTTTCTGTGAGGCTGTTAATGTTTTACCAGATACATGACATGCTGTGTCCACTTCATGACCCTCAGTGATCTTCTCTTTGAAATGCTTTCTGTGAGGCTGTTAATGTTTTAGCAGATACATGACATGCTGTGTCCACTTCATGACCCTCAGTGATCTTCTCTTTGAAATGCTTTCTGTGAGGCTGTTAATGTCATTACCAGATACATGACATGCTTTCTGTGTCCAGATACATTCAGACCCTTAGTGATCTTCTCTTTGAAATGCTTTCTGTGAGGCTGTTAATGTTTTACCAGATACATGACATGCTGTGTCCACTTCATGACCCTCAGTGATCTTCTCTTTGAAATGCTTTCTGTGAGGCTGTTAATGTTTTACCAGATACATGACATGCTGTGTCCACTTCATGACCCTCAGTGATCTTCTCTTTGAAATGCTTTCTGTGAGGCTGTTAATGTTTTACCAGATACATGACATGCTGCGTCCACTTCATGACCCTCAGTGATCTTCTCTTTGAAATGCTTTCTGTGAGGCTGTTAATGTTTTACCAGATACATGACATGCTGTGTCCACTTCATGACCCTTAGTGATCTTCTCTTTGAAATGCTTTCTGTGAGGCTGTTAATGTTTTACCAGATACATGACATGCTGTGTCCACTTCATGACCCTTAGTGATCTTCTCTTTGAAATGCTTTCTGTGAGGCTGTTAATGTTTTACCAGATACATGACATGCTGTGTCCACTTCATGACCCTTAGTGATCTTCTCTTTGAAATGCTTTCTGTGAGGCTGTTAATGTTTTACCAGATACATGACATGCTGTGTCCACTTCATGACCCTCAGTGATCTTCTTTTGAAATGCTTTCTGTGAGGCTGTTAATGTTTTACCAGATACATGACATGCTGTGTCCACTTCATGACCCAGTGATCTTCTGATCTTTGAAATGAAATGCTTTCTGTGAGGCTGTTAATGTCTTACCAGATACATGACATGCTGTGTCCACTTCATGACCCTTAGTGATCTCTTTGAAATGCTTTCTGTGAGGCTGTTAATGTCTTTCCAGATACATGACATGCTGTGTCCACTTCATGACCCTTAGTGATCTTCTCTTTTGAAATGCTTTCTGTGAGGCTGTTAATGTCTTACCAGATACATGACATGCTGTGTCCACTTCATGACCCTCAGTGATCTTCTCTTTGAAATGCTTTCTCTGTGATGCTGTTAATGTCTTACCAGATACATGACATGCTGAACTTCATGACCCTCAGTGATCTTCTCTTTGAAATGCTTTCTGTGAGGCTGTTAATGTTTTACCAGATACATGACATGCTGTGTCCACTTCATGACCCTTAGTGATCTTCTCTTTGAAATGCTTTCTGTGAGGCTGTTAATGTTTTAGCATATACATGACATGCTGCGTCCACTTCATGACCCTTAGTGATCTTCTCTTTGAAATGCTTTCTGTTGTGCACCTGATTGTTAGGTACTTCTTCACTAATGTTATTTAAGAATTTTTTTCCTCTATTCCGCATATCTTTTTTGTGTGTATGTATTTCTTTATCTTGATTCTGATTCCTTGCAGTTGATATATTTGATATCTATCTGTTACATTTTAGTATAATTAATACAGGTTTAAGGATCTCAAATCAATCACATCCTTACTTTAGTATCCTAGCAAGCAAAACGAAACTCAACAGATTAACATGATTACATTTATTAAGGCTAACAAAAGTAAGAAGAATGTAGAAGTTATAAATCATGGAACCAAAATTATAAGCATCAACACAAGAAGGAATAAAACATTTAAACAAACATTTTCATAAGCAAGCTGGCTTCAGTGTGGTTACGTACACGTGCACGCCGGCTTCAGTGTGGTTATGTACACGCAGGCTTCAGTGTGGTTATGTACACGCAGGCTTCAGTGTGGTTACGTACACGCAGGCTTCAGTGTGGTTATGTACACGCAGGCTTCAGTGTGGTTATGTACACGCAGGCTTCAGTGTGGTTATGTACACGCAGACTTCAGTGTGGTTACGTACACGCAGGCTTCAGTGTGGTTATGTACGCGCGCGCGGGGGCTCAGTGTGATTACGCAAACGCGCGTTCCTGCAAATAATGAGGTTAGGCAGCGTGTGGTGTGTTGGTATGGAATAAATATATATATATAATCAGACAGAAGCGCTCGGGTTCAACACACAGTATGTTTTATTCACAGTGGCCACCTTAACATTTCCTTCCAGCCTCCAGTAGGTGGCACAAACATACCACTGCTAACTACTATTACACCTCCCTTTCTGAGCTGAAGAAAACTATACTAATTGGCATATTGTTGTTTTCCTATTTACCCCCCATTGTCCATACCTTTTTTTTTTTTTTAACAGAACCACACTGCAAACAGGATAACAGTGTATTTTAACTAAACTATAGAAGGATGGGGTAGACTGCCTAAACCTCCTGCAGAGTGTGGGGATTACTCTGCTCCTGAATAACTCAATCAGTGTTATCTAAATGTACCTGTTATTATGTCACAACGTCCACCATGTGCTGTGGTGGATGTCTCTCTCTCTCTGGATGGATATCGCTTCAGGAAGGAGCATCAGATGGATCTTTGCTGACCACCGTTCCTGATGTGTCCTCTGCGGTCTTGGCTTCTTGATCAGAAGTTCCAGTCGGAGCAGTAGAAGTTAGCATCACAAGAATATAAGAACATAAGAAAGTTTACAAAGGAGAGGAGGCCATTCAGCCCATCTTGCTCGTTTGGTTGTTAGTGGCTTATTGATTCCAGAATCTCATGAAGCAGCTTCTTGAAGGACCCCAGGGTGTCAGCTTCAACAACATTACTGGGGAGTTGGTTCCAGACCCTCACAATTCTCTGTGTAAAAAAGTGCCTCCTATTTTCTGTTCTGAATGCCCCTTTATCTAATCTCCATTTGTGACCCCTGGTCCTTGTTTCTTTTTTCAGGTCAAAAAAGTCCCCTGGGTCAACATTGTCTATACCTTTTAGGATTTTGAATGCTTGAATCAGATCGCAGCGTAGTCTTCTTTGTTCAAGACTGAATAGATTCAATTATTTTAGCCTGTCTGCATACGACATGCTTTCTAAACCCGGAATAATTCTGGTTGCTCTTCTTTGCACTCTTTCTAGAGCAGCAATATCCTTTTTTTTAAGTGATGTTGGTTGCGCCGGACCACTCCTCTGGGCGTGTTAATAAAGTAGGAGCGAGAGGTAACTGCATTGTTTAACACTGTCCCTTTTTCCGTTGTGTCACTCACCCAGAGGTAATCTCCTTTCTGTAATTTTTCCAGATCTCTTGCTCAGTGCTGTTGATTAAAATTCTTCAAGTGACTTGTTTTGATATGCTCCCCTTTCTTTCTGAGCTTGGCAAGATCTGTCCATTTAGGGTCCAGATGGGATGAGAGAACGGCTACAGGTGTGCGCAGTCTTCTGCCCATCAGTAGCTCTGCAGGGAGCAGAAAGGTCAAGACAGCGATAGGCGAGAACAACAGTTTAGAATTGGGTGAGCTGTGAGCAGCGATAGGGAGCCAGTGCAGAGAGTGAAGCAGCGGTGTGGTGTGGAAAAAACAGGGAAGGGAGAAGACAAGGTGAGCAGCAGAGTTTTGGATGAGCTGGAGCGGATGGATAACGGAAGCAGGGAGGCCGGCCAGGAGGGAGTTGCAGTAGTCTAGGTGGGACAGTACCAGGACATGGAGCTGTGTGGAGTAGTGTGGCAAAGTGGTGAGTGGATACAGGTGAGTGCAGTGTAGGTACAAATCACACAGAGAAATAAGAAAAGGTGCAAGGGTGTTTATCGAGAAAAGACTACAATGTCCAGAGCCTTATGGCAAACACCTCTAAATAATAATGTTGGAAGTGATTACAGCGGTGTGTATCACTTCGGTTTTGTAAAATCTTACGGGTTTGATCCACAACCAAAATGTCCAGTTTTATCACCCACACAAAACACAAAGACACAGACACAGTTCCTACGGTGCGTGAATTAAGTGCTTGTGGTGAAAAGACAGTTCTCAGTGGAAAGTGAAGTGCTGGTGTCCGGGTTTAATGCTGGCCTGATCGTGTTAGTAATCTTTTAGACAAACGAAACAAACAAACAACGTTTACAAGACAGACTAACAGAACACTCATGGTTTTTAAATGCAGGGAATCCTTTTTAGGTTGTTTTCTAACCATTCACAAAAACAACAGATCACGTCCGCTATGTCCCCTATTTATATCCTCGCTCATGACCCCTAGGTTAACGAGCGCATCCGCTCCTCCAATCCTCGGATGCCACACCGTTTCACGTCTGGGTCATTGAGTTTGGATACCGTAGCTCTGCCCCTTTCCTAAATGACCTACCCTAAGGAATAACTTGTCGTGCCATTTAGTTAAGGGTACTCTGTTCCTCTTACATCGTGCCCTCACATATCGAGAGGGAGATCTAACACCAAGAATCATTCGATCTCTGTCACAAGTAGTCAGTGAGGAAGGGGCAAATTCTGCATATGTAGCTGAGGAAGAAGCGACAGGAGCGTGCCAGAGTAGAGATGTGCTGAGAGTAGGAGAGGGAGGGGTCGAGGATGACACCGAGGTTCTTGGTGGATTCAAGAGGAATAGAGATAGAGAGATCAGCGATGGGGGAGGAGGAGGAGGGGGAAGAAAAGGTCTCCCTTATTCAAGTTTACATGGTAAAAAAATAGAGTAAATATACCATAGGATTTTCGCAGTTAGCATAGTAGAAGTGCCATGGTTTACCATGTTCACCATTTACCATGGTATAATACCACCATTTACCATTTACCATGTTTATTTAACCTGGTATAAATCCCACCATTTACAGTGTTTATGTGTCATCAGTGTATATCCAGTACTTGCTCTAGACACTGGATTGTATGGAACCATTTCTGCTTTTCTCAGTTTCAGCATTTCAATTAATGATTTTTAAGTTGCCAAGATTATTAAGATTTTTCAAGTTGAGTTGCTGTATACAAAGAAAAACTAAAACTTCATGAAGTCAGATCCCCACAAAAAGAAAACATGTATGTATATATGTATACAAGACATCACTATTAATAAATCTGTGCAACATCTTTTTGAGGGTCTTATTAAAACGCTCCACAAGACCATCAGTCTGAGGATGGTAAACCGAGGTCCGAATGATCTTAATCCCCAAAAGTTTACATGTTCCGCGGACTAGCCGGGACATAAAGTTGGTGCCTTGGTCGGTCAGTATCTCCTTGGGGATCACAACCCAGAAAAAAAAACCTTCACTAGTTTGTTGGCAACAGATTTAGCAGACGCAGATTGGAGGGGAATGGCCTCTGGATAAAGTGTAGTGTAATCCAAAATGACCAATAGGTGTGTGTATCCTGCCGCACTCCTCTCTAGCGGTCCAACTATATCTACTCCAATATGCTCAAACGGAGCTTCCGCTCATGGCCTTCTGGCACTCGTCACAGCCTTCGCAAAAATGCCGGACATCACCATCCAGCCCCAGCCAATAGAACCATGTCACAAGCCTCACTTTGGTCTTGTCCCTTCCCAGATGACCAGACAGAGGAATAGCGTCAGCCAATTGCAACAAATCCTCTTTAAAGGGCAGTAGAATGAACAACTGGTGACGCACTTCCCTCGTCTGGGGTAATTTTTCAACCCTGTACAAAAGATCTCGAGCAATTTCAAAGTGAGGGTACATGGCGGCATGTCTAGGCTCGACAATCCTACCATTAAGCAGAGCTGCTTGTTCAAAGAGCCTGCCCAACATGTCATCACACTCTTGCTCGAGTTGGAAGTCATGGGAGCGAGCTAAAAAATCATCTCCCATGGCTTCCAGCTCAGGATCGAGTCGGTCCTGAGTGATGGCAGCTGAGCCAGACCCCTGTGCCTCTGGCAGCCGCTTGTGCCTCCCCAGTCAGCTGTGGAAGGAGGTATCCAGCCCACTGAGCTTGGTGTCACCCAGCAGAAGTCACCATAGCCTCGAACACTTCCAAATAAGCTTCTGGCCGATCCTCTGCTGTCATTTTTGTTGGCCTCTGTAGCCTCGGGTCTGGCCCCGCAGGTCTGGCACCTCCCTGTACAACTGCCGTCAGGGTTTGGAGCAGAAGGTCCATCATGACCATGAATAGTATTGCATCCATGGTTTGCACTGCTGTAGGTGGACAGTGCCAGTGAATCCCACTCTGACACTACATGTGGGAGGGTGTGGGAATTCACTGGACACAAGACAGAAAGTGGAGTTGAAACACACCTCTAGGATGCAGTTTTTATTTTGCCACAAGATGGCACTGTGCTGCTGGTTCCCCCCAATACCATCGATTGATTGAGTTATCAATTTTTCCTGACTCGTCCATCAGATGAGGTGCAGAATAGTTTCCTTTCTGCATATTCCTGCTCCCAGGCACTGACTGCATTGACAGCCTGAGTTAAACTGACAGCAGAGAAGCCTCTTGTGATGTGCCCGCGTCTCCGCCCACTTTCTGACACAATCACAGTGCAAGAGAGCTGAAGACCATTTAAAATTCAAGCTCTAAAGAGTGATACACAAAACAGTAATCACACAGGGATTCATAATGCAAGGTTAACAGCCCCCAGTGAAAAGTCCCATTCAAAATAGTCTTTAAAGTTTCTCTCCTGTGTGAATTAGCTGGTCTGTTTTCAGGGTTCCGGACTTTCTGAAACTCTTCTCACAGTCAGAGTTTCTCTGCTGTGTGAGTTCGCTGGTGTATTTGAAGGCCTTGTTTAATGCGGAAACTCTTCCCACAGTCAGAGCAGCAATATGGTTTCTCTCCTCTGTGAGTGCTGTGTCTGTTGATTGCTCATTTTCGGTCAATGTAAGCCACTTCCACCTTCACAATAAGCTACTGACCAAAAGATATGCCTGGACTGCTGGTGCTTTTTATATCACCGTGGTCACGGGTAAGTCTCTGACATTATCATGCACATTAAATTATCGCTCACTATACATTTAGTGTGCACAGTATGCTATGTAAATTAGCCAAATACTGTGCACGTCAGGATCATTAATTTACATGCACGTGAACTCCACATATGGTGCCCTTTCGTAAATGAGCCCCATAGAACTACCAAGGTATGAAAATTTGACAACTGAGCTGCCTTTGCATTCAATTTTCCTAACTTCAATAAAGAACATTATCCAACTTTGATATATTTTAGCCATCTATCAATTGGTAGACACAAAGCAATGACCAAAACTGAATAACTGAATAAACTGAATAATTTAAAATGTAAAAGGCAGGAAATAGTGGAGCTGCTCCAGAACCTCAGCTCTGGCATCATTCTCTGTAGCACTCCAGTGACCCAGCTCCAGCTCTGCTCCGGCTCCAGCATCCCCAGCTCCAGCTCCGCTCCGGCTCCAGCATCCCCAGCTCCAGCTCCGCTCCGGCTCCAGCATCCCCAGCTCCAGCTCCGCTCCGGCTCCAGCATCCCCAGCTCCAGCATCCCCAGCCTCAGCTCCAGGTCTGCTCTGGCTCCAGCATCTCCAGCTCCAGCTCCGCTCCGGCTCCAGCATCCCCAGCTCCAGCATCCCCAGCTCCAGCTCCAGCATCCCAGCTCCAGCATCCCCAGCTCCAGCTCTGCTCTGGCTCCAGCATCCCCAGCTCCAGCTCTGCTCTGGCTCCAGCATCCCCAGCTCCAGGTCTGCTCCGGGTCCAGCAGCCCCAGCTCCAGCATCCCCAGCTCCAGCTCCGCTCTGGCTCCAGCATCTTCAGCTCCAGCATCCCCAGCTCCAGCATCCCCAGCTCCAGCTCCCCAGCTCCAGCTCCCCATCTCCCCAGCTCCCTCCTCCAGCTCCAGCATCCCCAGCTCCAGCATCCCCAGCTCCAGCTCCTCTCTGGCTCCAGCATCTTCAGCTCCAGCTCCACTCCGGCTCCAGCATCCCCAGCTCCAGCTCCGCTCTGGCTCCAGCATCCCCAGCTCCAGCTCCACTCCGGCCCCAGCATCCCCAAAACTCCAGCTCCGCTCTGGCTCCAGGCCGCCCAACCCTCCAGCTCCGCTCAACCCAGCATCCCCAGGAATCCAGCTCCGCTCCGGCCCAGCATCCCCAGCTCCAGAGAAATGAGGCTCCGGCTCCAGCATCCCCAGCTCCAGCTCAGCCCGCTCCGGGCCCCAGCATCCCCAGCTCCAGCTATGGTAGCCAGAGCTCCAACATCCAGCTCCAACAAAAATACTCTCCAAAGCTCCAGCATCCCCAGCTCCAGTTCCGCTCCGGCTCCAGCATCCCCAGCTCCAGCTCTGCTCTGGCTCCAGCATCCCCAGCTCCAGGTCTGCTCCGGGTCCAGCAGCCCCCTGCTCCAGCATCCCCAGCTCCAGCTCCGCTCCGGCTCCGGGCAGACCTCAGGAACAGCAGAAAAGTGTCAGGCTCCACTCGGGCTCCCGGCCGCATTGCCAACCCTACTTTGAGCTGCTGTACAACCACACCATTCCAGGGGTCGGCACCATATGGAATGGTGATGTACATTGAATATGTCCGTCACACATGTTAAAACTTAAATATAAAGGTAAGCCATACAGATAAATTAGGAAATGCATTAATAAGTTAAAAAACTGTTTAATATTATAGGCACCTTTTTTAGCGCTTGCCTCTGACGATGGTTGCACTTCAACCTGTGTAGCTTCGGATTATTCTTATTCTTACTGTGATTGGCTGCAAAGACAACAGGGCTAGCCAGAGATTGGATAATGTGTGTTCTATTGTTTTTTTCTTGTGTACGGTTTCCTTGTAACTGAAGACATTGCATTCTGGGAGACGTAGTTTTAGGAGAGGCAGACAAGTATTTTTGCGCATTACATTTAAAATCAGGGCGTGTTTCTGATTGTTTAATGTGTAAAAACGGCAGGTATGCAGCTCATCTGGCTCGCAGTCGTGCCGCGTTCACAGTCTCCTCACACTAGTACTAGGCTGTTACCATTTCTTTTTTTCTGTAACTCTTCCTTTCTCAGTCTCTTGCACTCTCCCTTTCCAAGTCGACAGACACACTCCTTAAAAAATGTAAAAACAAAAAGAACGTCCAAAATTATGTTTTTAAAACTATAAAGAAATGATAATATAGCAACCGTTATTGATCACCTTACTATAGCAACACAAAGCATCCAGACTCTCCAAACACAGAATATTGTATTTATGACATGGAGTTACATTCCAAAGATAAGGATGACACATCTGTAAATTGATAGGTTACGTTGAGGGAGACTAACAACGCAGAGAAATCCTGAAGATCAAGAATCCAGTTGCTTATTCACCAGTCACAAACACACATTGCAACCCAGTCCAGTTTATCTACCTTAGCCATGATGTCATGCTGTGTCAGTGTGATGTCATGCTGTGTCAGTCTGATGTCAGGATTTTGTTGTGATGTCACGCTGTGTCAGTGTGATGTCAGTGTGATGTCCAGTTCACAATAGAGAGATGTATGATGTAAAGAAGTGCCTCCTATTTTCTGTTCTGAATGCTCCTTTATCTAATCTCCATTTGTGACCCCTGGTCCTTGTTTCTTTTTTCAGGTTGAAAAAGTCCCCTGGGTCGACATTGTCTATACCTTTTAGGATTTTAAATGCTTGAATCAGATCACCATGTAGTCTTCTTTGTTCAAGACTGAATAGATTCAATTATTTTAGCCTGTCTGCATACGACATGCCTTTTAAACCAGGGATAATTCTGGTTGCTCTTCTTTGCACTCTTTCTAGAGCAGCAATATCCTTTTTGTATCGAGGTGACCAGAACTGAACACAATATTCTAGGAGAGGTCTTACTAATGCATTGTAAAGTTTTAACATTACTTCCCTTGATTTAAATTCAACACTTTTCACAATATATCTGAGCATCTTGTTGGCCTTTTTTATAGCTTCCTCACATTGTCTAGATGAAGACATTTCCGAGTCAACATAAACTCATAGGTCCTTCTTCAATTTCAGTATATCCCATATCATATTTATAATGCACATTTTTATTGCCTGCGGGCAGTACCTTACACTTTTCTCTATTAAATATTATTTGCCATGTGTCTGCCCAGTTCTGAATGCTGTCTAGATCATTTTAAATGACCTTTGCTGCTGCAACAGTGTTTGCCACTCCTCCTATTTTTGTGTCATCTGCAAATTTAACAAGTTTGCTTACTATACCAGAATCTAAATCATGAATGTAGATTAGGAATAGCAGAGGCCTAATACTGATCCCTGTGGTACAACACTGGTTACCTCACTCCAGTTTGAGGTTTCTCCTCTAATCAGTACTTTCTGTTTTCTACATGTTAACCACTCCCTAATCCATGTGCATGCATTTCCTTGAATCCCTACTGCGTTCAGTTTGAGAATTAATCTTTTATGCGGGACGTTGTCAAAAGCTTTCTGGAAATCTAAATAAACCATGTCGTATGCTTTGCAGTTATCCATTTTCAATGTTGCACCCTCAAAAAAATCAAGCAGGTTAGTTAGACACGATCTCCCTTTCCTAAAACCATGCTGACTGTCTCCCAGGATACTGTTACCATATAGGTAATTTTCTCATTTTGGATCTTATTAAAGTTTCCATAAATTTACATATAATAGAAGTCAGGCTTATTGGTCTGTAGTTACCTGATTCGGTTTGATCTCCCTTTTTGTGGAACGGTATTACGTTTGCAATTTTCCAGTCTGTCGGTACAACCCCTGTGTCAAGAGACTGTTGCATGATCTTGGTTAGCGGTTTGTAAATAACTTCTTTGAGTACTATTGGGAGGATCTCATCCGGCCCAGGGGATTTGTTTATTTTAAGAGCTCCTAGTCCCTTTAACACTTCCGCCTCTGTTATGCTTAAGTTATTTAAAACTGCATAGGAACAGGTCGACATGTCGGGCATGTTGTCCGTGTCCTCCTTTGTAAAAACCTGTGAAAAGTAATCATTTAATATATTTGCTATTTTTTTTTCTTCATCTATGATTTTGCCATTTGTATCTCTTAGACATTTAACCTCCTCTTTGAATGTTCTCTTGCTGTTATAATATTGGAAAAACATTTTGGAATTGGTTTTAGCCCCCTTAGCAATATTGATTTCTATCTCTCTCTTGGCCTTTCTAACTTCCTTTTTGACTTGCGTTTGCAGTTCCAAGTACTCTTTCTGTGTATGATGGGAATCAGTTCATTCAGAGCAGATTTACCAGGGAGCTGATTGTTCAAACTCCTATTAGTAACCCTGCAGACTCACAGGTGAGACGTATTGATGCTGTGATGAGATTCAGTTCATTCACAGCAGATTTACCAGGGAGCTGATTGTTCAAACTCCTATTAGTAACCCTGCAGACTCACAGGTGAGACGTATTGATGCTGTGATGAGATTCAGTTCATTCACAGCAGATTTAGCAGGGGTTTCTCAACCTCCTGCACCTACCTGCTCATTTCAATAACACACCTGAACAATATTAAACAGAAGAATTATTGCAGTGCCACTGGCTGTCTGCATTGCGATTGAAGATCATTTAGGAAGGGGATACCTGTTGGAGAAACATACACTTTACGAGAAACTATAGTTTACAAAATTAACTGAGTTTTAGATTTTGTTAGTCAGTTGGTTAGACAATTTTGAGTTTAATATTAATTGCTGGAGGAGGAAGGACAGATGGCAAGGGGAAAGCTTTAAAATGCACCATATGGCAATTTAAAGGAGATCCCGTGTTTTCTCAGAGATAACATTCTGGGGCTAAAACCTTCAAAAGAATTACAATTCCTTCCTTACATTCTGGTTTCCTGTGGAGGCTTTGATGTTACATTCACTTAAGGAAACGAGAGTACCCCCAGCTGCACTACTCTATCTAATAAAATATCTTTGTTGAAATCTGCAACAGAGTTCGGAATCAATTATTAATACAATTATTTCTACTCATGGATGTATAAACAGAAGTCAGATAACAAACTTTAACTTTCTGAATTCTACAACAGCTGGAACACTGCGATCCCATTCTACCAGCCTCACCCCATTGTAGCTGCCCTATACTTGTGCTGCCATTGCCACTTTGTATAACACAGAACCGTTATTGCCACTGTAGTGCCACTGTCTGCATTACCTTTGAAGATCATTTGGGAAGGGTGAAGTTAAGGTACTGTGGGACTCATGCCATTGTAGCTGCCCTGCACTACCATTGCCCCTCAGTAATATACAGACATTGTGACAGTGTAGTGCACCATTCTGTCTGCCTGCATTGCACATTATTTGATAAACAGAAGCAAACATGGTCATTATTAATAAACACACAGTCCTCAAGCATTCTCATATAAAGTTCTTTGTTTAGTTTTAGTGTGTGACGTTCAAAGTGCGCCTCGATCGGCTCATCACTGTGAGTGCCAGAGCCAAGGGCATCGACTCCTCTTAACAAACTGCAGAGTCCAGCTAACTACTGCAGACTAGAAGCCTCTGTCCCTGCGGGCCTGTCCAGCGGGGTTCTGACCCAGAGTCACTCCGATTGCATAGAGAGAGAGAGCGGCAAGACTCAACCGCTCGTTATTGCAAAGTGTGTGTGTGTCTGTAAGAATCTGTGTGTCAGTGTGTGTCTCTGTGTGTGTATTTGTGTCTGTGTGTCAGTGTGTGTTTCAGTGGTTGTGTGTGCATCTGTGTGTCCATGTACCAGTGTGTGTTTCAGTGGTTGTGTGTGTATCTGTGTGTGTGTGTCTGTGCATCTGTGTGTATGTGTGTGTCTCGTTTGTATCTGTGTTTCTCAGTGTGTGTGTCTCTGTGTGTGTCTCTGTGTGTGTGTCTGTGTGTCTCTGTGTGTTTCTCAGTCTGTGTCTCACTGTGTCTCAGTTTCTTGGCTTGTGGCTCTGATCTCAAGAAGTTCAGCAGCAGTCTCAGGGTCAGGCCTGGTCAGCACTGCTTCTTATTCTTCTCTCATGAAGTTCAGTGAGTCTGTGACTCCTCCTCCTCCTCCTCCTCCTCCTCCTCCTCTGCTTGCTGGGTCAGTCAGGTACTGTCAATACGGACTGGAGGTCAGAGTTCACAGATTACACGCCTGCGATGATGGCTCAGCAGACAGGAAGTGAGGTCAGAAGAATGCACGCGCGATTTTCAGCCCCTTGGATTTGATTCGCGGGAAGGTGGCACTCACGTCCGAGCTCACTGGTCGAACCTGGGGCGAGGCCATGCCCTTCTTGCGCAACAGGAAGTCCACGCTTGATGATGTCATCGCGTAGAAAACATTTCCTGTACTGGGTATCGTCAATTCTGGTGAGAGGGGGAGGGAAGGGGGAAGAGAGATAGGAAGGGAGAGAGGGAGCAGAGAGAGAGAGAGGGGAGAGAGGAGGAAAGGAAGAAAAGATGTATTAAAACAACAGAGACAGCAGTCATTTTCATTGTATTCATTTGAAATAAAAGTAAAACTGAAACTAAACTTTGGAAGAATGCAGTAAACCAAGGAACTCTGCTGTCGTGTCAAACTGAACAGGATTGCTGACCGGTTCATGGATGCACTCTGGGGTACCAGCTGTACTGGGGGTGGGGGTGGGGGGGGGGGTCGAAGGTCGGAGGGCTCACCTTTCCCCTCGGGCAGAACCTGGACTAGTTCATACTGGGATGCTTTACTGGGATCCTGGTTGTGCTTATCCAGGGCTTTACTGATCACTGTGGGGGCCTTGTCATTACTGGAGACCTGGGGGCAACAAACAAGAAGAATTAGAATAACAACAACAATACATGATCCCTCTCTTCTCCTCACTCCTCCCTCCTCCCCTCTCTTCTCTTCTCCCCCTCTCCCCTCACTCCTCCCCCTCTCCCATCTCTCTTCTTTCTTCCCCCTCCCCTCTCATCTCCTTTTTCCTCCCCTATCCCTCCCCCTCCCCTCCCCTCCCCTCCCCTCTCCCCAATCCCTATCCCTCCCCTCCCCTCTCCTCTCCACACTCCTCCCCTATCCCCTCTCCTCTGCTCCCCATCTCTCCTCTCCCCTATCCCTCTCCTCTCCTCTCCTCACTCCTCCCCTATCCCTCCCATCCTCTCCTCCCCTCTCATCTCCTGCCTTCTCACTCCTCCCCTATCCCTCTCTCTTCTCACTCCTTCCTTATCCCTCCCCTGCCCTCTCCTCTCCTCTCCTCACTCCTCCCCTATCCCTCCCCTCTCCTCTGTTCCATCTCTCCCCTATCCCTATCCTCTCTCTCTCTCTCTCTCTCTCTCTCTCTCTCTCTCTCTCTCTCTCTCTCCTCTCGTAGTGACTCCAGGATTCTGGAAGAGGGGGCGGAGGGGGGGCAAAAAGATGGGCTTGGGAGAGGGATTGTTTTTGTTTTTTAAAGGATAAGGGGAGGGAGACCCATAGAAGATATATTAAGAAGCTGTATGAAAGGACTGGAGGAGTATTTTTTGCTGCAGAAGGTTTTCATGAATTTGTGTTGAATTGTAAACCCCTCTCTCACCAGTATGCTCCGGTACATGTTCCCATCCTCCAGGCCCATCTCCACTCTGATGATACGCATGTCTGACTCTGCTTTCACAGCGCCAGGAGGCGGGGCCGAGCCACAGGAGGCGGAGCGACGGTGTGACTTCACAAAGCCCGGAAGAGGAGTCAGAGTAGAGGGTGGGGATGAGGGGGTGTGGTTAGAACCAGGGGCAGAGGCTACAGCATCAAGACAGGAAACTGAGGGAGATTTCATGTGCTGAGAGGAGAGAGGAGATCAGATTATATTATATAGCTACACGTATACTAATAGAATCATATCAAATTGATGTACTACAGAAGAACCTCAGAGTTACGCACACCTTGGGAAGGGAGGCTGTTCGTAAGTCTAAAATGTCCCTAACTCTGAAAATGAGTTTGCAATGGTTTTAATAAATGTGCACACCTGCTATCTACACCCTCGATCTGGAGAATAATACAGGGGTGCTCTCAATAAGCAGAGCGCTCTCTTGTGGCGCACCGTATGTTAGCAGTTATAGAGCGGTCTGTTAGGAGCGAGCAGTTTCACAATAGCAGGCAAGACACCGCTGTGTATTAAAACAGTTGCTTTAAACGAGTTTTAAAAAACAATGTAATTACTACCACTGTATTTGTGTGATGAAGTTACTGACTCTTGGTTTAACATCTTGAGGCACAGGTCAGATTCGTCAAGTTATAAATAGTCTGTGTTTCCTTTTCCAATACAAGCATCTTAATCATAATCATAATCAGTTTTAAAAAGCCAAAATGACAACAAAAACATTACTTATTATCACACATGTGTTGGTCATACAATCATTTTGCAGCCACCGCACTGATAATGTAGGTCGGCCGTTTTGGCCCTCCAGCGAGGCAGCTCTGAGCTCGACTCGCTGCTGTTAGGAAGCGCTGGAGGCTGCTCATCATTCAATAGGAAACGCCCCCTAACGCTCTGGAGCGCTCTGCTCAGTGAACGCACTCCAGGATACAGCACAGCAATGCAATACTCATTGTTATGGTTCTAAACTCCATTCCGTGCCAGTCCAGGTTTTTACTCCAAGCAGGTTCTAATGTAGTTCATTGAAGCTGCTAAGAGGTAATTAACTCATTGAGGACCTGGTTGAAATAAAGACCAGGACTGGACTTCATCTCGAGGGCCAGGTTTGAGTACCGCTGTTCTAAAGTCTATAAAACAGCACTCTACATGGAAAAGGCTACATTGACATTACCATTGAGATCACAACAGTAGCAAAAACACAGATTTAAACATCCAGGAAAACCTGGGATAACGTAGTGTGTGTTTGAACTGAAACGTTCCTCGTAAATGTGCCTGTACTTGCTTTGAAATCTGCTGCACCTTTGTCTGCCTCTAATCAAGTTGCACTCTTTGTATGACAGACCCCCCCGACACAGTAAAGAGTGCGAGAGAAACAAACACACTCTCAACTTGATTAGAGGGAGCCGCCCAACACTTAGAAACACACATTTTAAAAGTTTCCCAAAGTGAAAGCATGGCAAAGCGTAAAGCATGGTAACGCACAGGGAAGAAGCATATAAAAAAGCATGGTAACGCACATGGAAAAGCATATAAAAAACATGTTACACAATGGTAAGCTGTGATAAATGCACAGTGTAACACAGTTACCTTGGTGATTCTGGACAGCAAGGGGTTAACTGGCTTCAGCTGGCTGTCCGATACCTCGAGATACTCGGACCACCCTTCACCTGCGCCCTGCGGGGACCCCAGGGGGAGCAGCTTGTCCCAGGCCTTGAACCCTCCTGCCCCAGCCGGACTAGCGATGGAGGAGAGGAGGCTACCAACACAGAGAGAGAGGGTTAATGAGAGAGGAGAGGAGGCTACCAACACAGAGAGAGAGGGTTAGTGAGAGAGGAGAGGAGGCTACCAAGACAGAGAGAGAGGACTAATGAGAGAGGAGAGGAGGCTACCAACACAGAGAGAGGCCTAATGAGAGAGGAGAGGAGGCTATCAACACAGAGAGAGAGGACTAATGAGAGAGGAGAGGAGGCTAGAGAGAGAGGAGAGGAGGCTACCAAGACAGAGAGAGAGGACTAATGAGAGAGGAGAGGAGGCTACCAACACAGAGAGAGAGGGTTAGAGAGAGAGGAGAGGAGGCTACCAACACAGAGAGAGAGGAGGAGGCTTAGAGAGAGAGAGGAGGCTACCAACACAGAGAGAGAGGACTAATGAGAGAGGAGAGGACTAATGAGAGAGGAGAGGAGGCTACCAACACAGACAGAGAGGACTAATGAGAGAGGAGAGGAGGCTACCAACACAGAGAGAGACTAATGAGAGAGGCTACCAACACAGAGAGAGAGAGAGAGGAGAGGAGGCTACCAACACAGAGAGAGAGGACTAATGAGAGAGGAGAGGAGGCTACCAACACAGAGAGAGAGGACTAATGAGAGAGGAGAGGAGGCTACCAACACAGAGAGAGAGGGTTAGAGAGAGAGAGAGAGAGAGAGAGAGAGAGAGAGAGAGAGAGAGAGAGAGAGAGAGAGAGAGGGCTAGAGAGAGAGGAGAGAGGCTACCAACACAGAGAGAGGACTAATGAGAGAGAGAGAGGAGGCTACCAACACAGAGAGAGGAGGTTAGTGAGAGAGGAGAGGAGGTGACCAACACAGAGAGAGAGGGTTAGTGAGAGAGGAGAGGAGGCTACCAACACAGAGAGAGAGGGTTAGTGAGAGAGGAGAGGAGGCTACCAACACAGAGAGGGTTAATGAGAGAGGAGAGGAGGCTACCAACACAGAGAGAGAGGACTAATGAAAGAGGAGAGGAGGCTACCAACACAGAGAGACAATCACAGTGCAGTGTGTGATGGTCAGGCTAGTCTCACACACACACTCAATGTTAGTATTATCATGCTAGTCTCACACACACACACACACACACACACACACACACACACACACAGTCACACTCAGTATTCTCGTTGTATTTTAGTTTCTCTCACTCAGTGCAGTGTGTGATGATCACGGTTGGTTTCACAGTCCTGGTGGGAGTGGTTAGTTCCCCAGGAGGCTCGATTTCACAGGAGAGCCGGTAGCTGTCAACAAAAACACAAGAACATAGGGGAGGGTGAGTGAATCAGAAATCAACCAATCACACACTCACAATCACATTAACGACACAATCACAGCAACAAGACAAGCACAGCAACAAGACACAATCACAGCAAAAAGACACTCACAATCACAACATGACACTCGCAATCACAGCATCAAGACACAATCACAGCATCAAGACACAATCACAGCAACGAGACACAATCACAGCAACAAGACAATCACAATCACAGCAACAAGACACAGCAACGAGACACTCGCAATCACAGCAACGAGACACAATCACAGCAATGAGACACAATCAGCAACAAGACACTCACAATCACAGCATCAAGACACTCAATCACAGTGACAAGACACAATCACAGCAATAGGACAATCACAATCACAGCAACGAGACACAATCACAGCAACAAGACACTCACAATCACAGCAAAAAGACACAATCACAGCAACAAGACACAATCACAGCAACAAGACACAATCACAATCACAGCAACAAGACACAATCACAGCAATCAAGTGTATGGTGCAGTGTGGAGCTGTACTATGTGTGTGTGGTGCAGTGTGGAGCTGTACTGTGTGTGTGTATGGTGCAGTGTGGAGCTGTACTGTGTGTGTGTGGTGCAGTGTGGAGCTGTACTGTGTGTGTGTATGGTGCAGTGTTGAGCTGTACTGTGTGTGTGTGGTGCGGTGGTGCAGTGTGGAGCTGTAGTGTGGATGCTGTACTGTGTGTGTGTGGAGGCTGTACTGTGTGCAGTGTGGAGCTGTACTGTGTGTGTGGTGTGGTGCAGTGTGGAGCTGTACTGTGTGTGTGTGTGCAGTGTGGAGCTGTACTGTGTGTGTGTGTGCAGTGTGGAGCTGTACTGTGTGTGTGGTGCAGTGTGGAGCTGTACTGTGTGTGTATGGTGTACTGTGTGTGTGTGGTGCAGTGTGGAGCTGTACTGTGTGTGTGTGTGGTGCAGTGTGGAGCTGTAGTGTGTGTGTGTGTGTTGCAGTGTGGAGCTGTACTGTGTGTGTGTGGTGCAGTGTGGAGCTGTACTGTGTGTGTGGTGCAGTGTGGAGCTGTACTGTGTGTGTGGTGCAGTGTGGAGCTGTACTGTGTGTGTGGGTGCAGTGTGGTGCTGTACTGTGTGTGTGTGTGGTGCAGTGTGGGCAGTGTGGAGCTGTGTGTGTGTGGTGCAGTGTGGAGCTGTCTGTATGTGTGTGTACTGTGTGTGTGTGGTGCAGTGTGGAGCTGTACTGTGTGTGTATGGTGCAGTGTGGAGCTGTACTGTGTGTGTGGTGCAGTGTGGAGCTGTACTGTGTGTGTGTGGTGCAGTGTGGAGCTGTACTGTGTGTGTGTGGTGCAGTGTGGAGCTGTACTGTGTGTGTATGGTGCAGTGTGGAGCTGTACTGTGTGTGTGTGGTGCAGTGTGGAGCTGTACTGTGTGTGTGTGGTGCAGTGTGGAGCTGTACTGTGTGTGTATGGTGCAGTGTGGAGCTGTACTGTGTGTGTGGTGCAGTGTGGAGCAGTGTGGAGCTGTGGAGCTGTACTGTCTGTGTGTGGTGCAGTGTGGAGCTGTACTGTGTGTGTGGTGCAGTGTGGAGCTGTACTGTGTGTGTATGGTGCAGTGTGGAGCTGTACTGTGTGTGTGTGGTGCAGTGTGGAGCTGTACTGTGTGTGTGTGGTGCAGTGTGGAGCTGTACTGTGTGTGTGTATGGTGCAGTGTGGAGCTGTACTGTGTGTGTGTGGTGCAGTGTGGAGCTGTACTGTGTGTGTATGGTGCAGTGTGGAGCTGTACTGTGTGTGTGTGGTGCAGTGTGGAGCTGTACTGTGTGTGTATGGTGCAGTGTGGAGCTGTACTGTGTGTGTATGGTGCAGTGTGGAGCTGTACTGTGTGTGTGTGGTGCAGTGTGGAGCTGTACTCTGTGTGTGTATGGTGCAGTGTGGAGCTGTACTGTGTATGTATGGTGCAGTGTGGAGCTGTACTGTGTGTGTGTGGTGCAGTGTGGAGCTGTACTGTGTGTGTGTGGTGCAGTGTGGAGCTGTACTGTGTGTGTATGGTGCAGTGTGGAGCTGTACTGTGTGTGTGTATGGTGCAGTGTGGAGCTGTACTGTGTGTGTATGGTGTTGTATGGTGCAGTGTGGAGCTGGTTGCAGCAGTGTTGTACAGTGTTACCTCTCTGCCTCACTCAGTCTGGTCAGGCTGCTGTACCAGTGCATGAAGCTCTCATCAGTCTGGAAGGTGCTGTTTTTGCAGGATGACTGAAGCAGGCGGATCTGAGCGATGATCTCAAACTCCTGAAACACACAGATTCCACTTGAACTGAACGGATCTAACAAGGTGAATTTCAGGTAGGTTCCCCTATAAAAGTTTAGCGCAGTCATTCTGCACAATAAATGCTGTATCTGAATTTTAAAGATAATGTAGGTTTTTAAATCCAGCAATCCTTTTTGGTAGAATAATACTGCAACTTTATTGCAGAAATATCCTTACAGAACCTTCTGTCTATGCTTTACCACACCTCTCTGTGCTTTACCATACCTCTCTGTGCTTTATTACACTTTGTGCTGAACTGTCCTTACCAAGTATTCATGGGCAAGAGGTTCTTTAGATATACACTGCCCGGTCAGTTAATTAGGACCTGTCCCTAATATTGGATTCCACTTCCCTAATCACAGCTTGACGTGGCAGCAGTGTTGTACAGTGTGTGTCTGCCTCACTCAGGCCTGTGTGTGTGTGGTCCAGACTGCACAAGAGATTCAAGCTCATCCCAGACTGCACAAGAGATTCAAGCTTATCCCAGACTGCACAAGAGATTCAAGCTCATCCCAGACTGCACAAGAGATTCAAGCTCATCCCAGACTGCACAAGAGAATTTTCAGCTCATCCCAGACTGCACAAGAGATTCAAGCTCATCTCAGTCTGCACAAGAGATTCAAGCTCATCCCAGACTGCACAAGAGATTCAAGCTCATCCCAGACTGCACAAGAGATTCAAGCTCATCCCAGACTGCACAAGAGATTCAAGCTCATCCCAGACTGCACAAGAGATTCAAGCTCATCTCAGTCTGCACAAGAGATTCAAGCTCATCTCAGTCTGCACAAGGTGCTGGCAGGTGTTTCGAGGGATCCATTCACTCAGTAATGTTTCAGTCGCTGCAGAGAGGCAGGCACACGATTCAAGCTCATCCAAGACATGCTCGTCGGATTGAGATCACTGTGGGGGCTGGGGAGTGTCTCTGTCTCATTGAGATCACTGTGGGGCTGGGGAGTGTCTCTGTCTCATTGAGATCACTGTGGGGCTGGGGAGTGTCTCTGTCTCATTGAGATCACTGTGGGGCTGGGGAGTGTCTCTGTCTCATTGAGATCACTGTGGGGCTGCACAGTCTCTCTGTCATTAAGATCACTGTGGGGCTGCACAGTCTCTCTGTCTCATTGAGATCACTGTGGGGCTGCAGAGTCTCTCTGTCTCATTGAGATCACTGTGGGGCTGCGGAGTCTCTCTGTCATTGAGATCACTGTGGGGGCTGCACAGTCTCTCTGTCTCATTGAGATCACTGTGGGGCTGCGGAGTCTCTCTGTCTCATTGAGATCACTGTGGGGCTGCAGTCTCTCTGTCTCGCTCCTCTAACTTCATGATTCTGGCTCGGTGTCTTCCTGAAAGTAGCCTGGAGGGTTGTTGGTAGTAATCTATTCACTCACCTTCCAGAGTAATCAAGGGACCCAGGGTATACGAGGAGAACGCACCCAGACAGACAGGTCCTAATAAAGTGGCCAGGCAGTGTGTATGTAAAAGAGCACTACAGTCCTGTCAACAGGGACATGCAGCTCTTATACATTCCATTAGCAACACTGATGAGCCAATCATGTGAGGAATGATTTTATATATTCCATCAGCAACACTGATGAGCCAATCATGTGAGGAATGATTTTATATATTCCAATAGCAACACTGATGAGCCAATCATGTGAGGAATGATTTTATATATTCCATCAGCAACACTGATGAGCCAATCATGTGAGGAATGATTTTATATATTCCATTAGCAACACTGATGAGCCAATCATGTGAGGAATGATTTTATATATTCCATTAGCAACACTGATGAGCCAATCATGTGAGGAATGATTTTATATATTCCAATAGCAACACTGATGAGCCAATCATGTGAGGAATGATTTTATATATTCCAATAGCAACACTGATGAGCCAATCATGTGAGGAATGATTTTATATATTCCAATAGCAACACTGATGAGCCAATCATGTGAGGAATGATTTTATATATTCCAATAGCAACACTGATGAGCCAATCATGTGAGGAATGATTTTATATATTCCAATAGCAACACTGATGAGCCAATCATGTGAGGAATGATTTGATATATTCCATCAGCAACACTGATGAGCCAATCATGTGAGGAATGATTTGATATATTCCAATAGCAACACTGATGAGCCAATCATGTGAGGAATGATTTTATATATTCCATCAGCAACACTGATGAGCCAATCATGTGAGGAATGATTTTATATATTCCAATAGCAACACTGATGAGCCAATCATGTGAGGAATGATTTTATATATTCCATCAGCAACACTGATGAGCCAATCATGTGAGGAATGATTTTATATATTCCAATAGCAACACTGATGAGCCAATCATGTGAGGAATGATTTTATATATTCCAATAGCAACACTGATGAGCCAATCATGTGAGGAATGATTTTATTTATTCCAATAGCAACACTGATGAGCCAATCATGTGAGGAATGATTTTATACATTCCAATAGCAACACTGATGAGCCAATCATGTGAGGAATGATTTTATACATTCCATCAGCAACACTGATGAGCCAATCATGTGAGGAATGATTTTATATATTCCATCAGCAACACTGATGAGCCAATCATGTGAGGAATGATTTTATATATTCCAATAGCAACACTGATGAGCCAATCATGTGAGGAATGATTTTATATATTCCAATAGCAACACTGATGAGCCAATCATGTGAGGAATGATTTTATATATTCCAATAGCAACACTGATGAGCCAATCATGTGAGGAATGATTTTATATATTCTAATAGCAACACTGATGAGCCAATCATGTGAGGAATGATTTTATATATTCCATCAGCAACACTGATGAGCCAATCATGTGAGGAATGATTTTATATATTCCAATAGCAACACTGATGAGCCAATCATGTGAGGAATGATTTTATATATTCCAATAGCAACACTGATGAGCCAATCATGTGAGGAATGATTTTATATATTCCAATAGCAACACTGATGAGCCAATCATGTGAGGAATGATTTTATATATTCCATCAGCAACACTGATGAGCCAATCATGTGAGGAATGATTTTATACATTCCAATAGCAACACTGATGAGCCAATCATGTGAGGAATGATTTGATATATTCCATCAGCAACACTGATGAGCCAATCATGTGAGGAATGATTTGATATATTCCATCAGCAACACTGATGAGCCAATCATGTGAGGAATGATTTTATACATTCCAATAGCAACACTGATGAGCCAATCATGTGAGGAATGATTTTATACATTCCAATATCAACACTGATGAGCCAATCATGTGAGGAATGATTTTATACATTCCAATAGCAACACTGATGAGCCAATCATGTGAGGAATGATTTTATATATTCCATCAGCAACACTGATGAGCCAATCATGTGAGGAATGATTTAATATATTCCATCAGCAACACTGATGAGCCAATCATGTGAGGAATGAAAGACATTATGAAAGTTCATCACAGTAAATTTGCAGTAATTTAGAATTTTCCCTGCCATGTTTTTCTCATGGTTATACTGTGCATTTACAATAATACATTTACATAATATGCCATACTTCTCTGTGCTTTACACTTGCTTGTCTGTGCTGTACCATGCTTTCTCTGTGCTTTATTACACTTTGCTGTGCTTTTACTGAGGGACACTTTTATAAGGGTCATGTGGCATGCGTGTTAGTATGAGCTGCAATGATCCAAAATGAAAAAGTCACCTTTCTGCGCTTGTCGAAGTTGATGTAGCCGTTCTGAAAGAGAGCACACAAACTGTGAAATCAGGAACACGGAACACAGTCACAGAAAACAAGCTAAAGTTATTGAGCAACTTAAATACCAAAGACATCTCATCTCATGGATTGGGCTCACAGAAAGATAAACTCAGCAACAGCAGTAAGGTCAGCTCTGGTTACTACTGTGACCTAACCACGACCCGACCCCAACCCCAATCCCAACCCTTACCCCAACCCTAACCCCAACACTAACCCTTACCCCAACCCCAACCACAACTCCAACACCAACCCAAACCCCAACTGCAATCCCAACCACAACCCCAACTCCAACCCTAACCCTAACCCTTACCCCAAACCCAACCCTAACCCTTATCCCAACCCTAACCCTAACCCCAACCCCAACCCCAACACTAACCCTTACCCCAAACCCAACCCTAACCCTTATCCCAACCCTAACCCTAACCCCAACCCCAACCCTAACCCCAACCCCAACCCCAACACTAACCCTTACCCCAAACCCAACCCTAACCCTTATCCCAACCCTAACCCCAACCCCAACTCAAACGCTAACCCTTACCCCAACCCTTATCCCAACCCCAACGCTAACCCTTACCCCAACCCCAACACTAACCCCAAACTCGAACCCCAATGCTAACCCTTACCCCAACCCCAACCCCAACCCTAACCCCAAACCCAACCTCAACTTCAAACCCAACGCTAACCCTTACCCCAACCCCAACCCTTACCCCAACCCCAACCCCAACCCCAACCCTTACCCCAACGATAAATCTTACCCCAACCCCAAACCTAAGGCTAACCCTTACCAAAACCCCAATGCTAACCCTTATCCAAACCCCAACCCCAACCCCAACACTAACCCTTACCTCAACCCCAACCCCAACGCTAACCCCGACTGCAACCCCAACCACAAAGCTAACCCTTACCCCAACCCCAACACTAACCCCAAACCCAACCTCAACTTCAAACCCAACGCTAACCCTTACCCCAATCCCAACCCTTACCCCAACTCCAACCCCAACCCTTACCCCAACGATAAATCTTACCCCAACCCCAAACCCAACGCTAACCCTTACCAAAACCCCAACGCTAACCCTTATCCAAACCCCAACCCCAACCCCAACACTAACCCTTACCCCAACCCCAACCCTAACCCCAACCCCAACCGCAACCCCAACCCCAACGCTAACCCTTACCCCAACCCCAACGCTAACCCCAACTGCAACCCCAACCACAAAGCTAACCCTTACCCTAACCCCAACACTAACCCCAAACCCAACCTCAACTTCAACCCCAACATTAACCCTTACCCCAACCCCAACCCTTACCCCAACCCCAAGGCTAACCCTTACCCCAACCCCAACGCTAACCCTTACCCCAACCCCAACGCTAACCCTTACCCCAACCCCAATGCTAACCCTTACCCCAACCCCAATGCTAACCCCAACCTCAACTGCAACCCCAACCCCAACCCCAACTCCAACTCCAACCCCGACCCTGACCGCCCCTCTTGTAAATAGTGTTTATTTGCGTGTTTATTTTGAATTCACCTATTTTGTACTGGTGCTCGTTTCCTTCATTCACATTCTGCAATAGAAATGTGTTTAACTCCACAGCTACACCAGCATCAGTATTCTCTGTATCTCCATGTATAAATGTGTTTAACTCCACAGCTACACCAGCATCAGTATTCTCTGTATCTCCATGTATAAATGTGTTTAATTCCACAGCTACACCAGCATCAGTATTCTCTGTATCTCCATGTATAAATGTGTTTAACTCCACAGCTACACCAGCATCAGTATTCTCTGTATCTCCATGTATAAATGTGTTTAACTCCACAGCTACACCAGCATCAGTATTCTCTGTATCTCCATGTATAAATGTGTTTAATTCCACAGCTACACCAGCATCAGTATTCTCTGTATCTCCATGTATAAATGTGTTTAATTCCACAGCTACACCAGCATCAGTATTCTCTGTATCTCCATGTATAAATGTGTTTAACTCCACAGCTACACCAGCATCAGTATTCTCTGTATCTCCATGTATAAATGTGTTTAATTGCACAGCTACACCAGCATCAGTATTCTCTGTATCTCCATGTATAAATGTGTTTAATTCCACAGCTACATCAGCATCAGTATTCTCTGTATCTCCATGTTTAAATGTGTTAAATGTATTACTTTATAAATGTTCCCAGTAAAGAGTTAATGTTGAGCTTTAATGATCTGTTAATGTTCCTGTGAAAGCAGCTGGTCAGGCTGAATTGCTTAATTGATTGTTAATTGAGCCTGTCCCTCCTGTATTGAAGCCTGGCCCTTTGCGTTGCAGTTAGTTCTGTTTTGGACTCCATGGAGAGGCTGGCTACCTGTGTGCTCTCTCCTGCTCTGCTACAGAGAGCTATTGTGTTAGAAGCCATGTTCAGTCAGGCCTGGTTACCACTGTGACCTAACCACGACCCCAACGCCTAACAATAACGTTCTTGGGACACTCAAGCAGCTCCTATACACTGTCGTGTGCACTGGGGGAGGTCTGGACGCCAACCCCATTTTCTGTGCCAGTCATCACATCCTGGAGACTTTTTGAAAGCATGTTTCAGGGGGAGGGGGGAAGGTTGTTAATGTTTCCATTCTGGTGTACCTGAAGCAGAGTGCAGACATGATTCTGAGAGCTCTAGTGAGACACCGAGGTGCTTTAAACTTCTTAAAAAACTCCCAGGGTGTGACGACTGACACTGAAAATGATGCAAAGAAGAAGATGAAGACACTTGTGAAGACTGGAATGTTTCAGACCTGTAGTGAGCTCCCCTTTAAAAGCACTGTCTCCTACCCCACCCTCCCCGCTGGCCCTCACTCCCCAAACCGTCACCCCCTCTCACTCCTCCCCTCATCATCCCCCCTGGTCCTCACTCCCATCCTCTCACTCCTCCCCTCATCATCCCCCCTGGTCCTCACTCCCATCCTCTCACTCCTCCCCTCATCATCCCCCCTGGTCCTCACTCCCATCCTCTCACTCCTCCCCTCATCATCCCCCCCCAATGGCCCTCCTCCCATCCTCTCACTCCCATCCCCCTGGCCCTCCTCCTCTCTCCTCCCCTCATCATCCCCCTGGTCCTCACTCCCATCCTCTCCTCCTCCCCTCATCATCCCCCCCACAGTCCTCACTCCCATCCTCTCTCCTCCCCTCATCATCCCCCCTGGCCTCACTCCCATCCTCTCCTCCTCCCCTATCATCCCCCCTGGCCCTCACTCCCATCCTCTCCTCCTCCTCATCATCCCCCCCTGGCCCTCCCTCCCATCCTCTCACTCCTCCCCTCATCCCCCCCCCGGTCCTCACTCCCCCTCTCCTCCTCCCCTCCATCCCCCTGGTCCTCCCCCATCCTCTCACTCCTCCCCTCATCCCCCCCCCTGGCCCTCACTCCCATCCTCTCCTCCTCCCTCATCATCCCCCTGGTCCTCACTCCCATCCTCTCACTCCTCCCCTCATCATCCCCCTGGACCTCACTCCCATCCCTCACTCCTCCCCCATCATCCCCCCTGGCCCTCACTCCCATCCTCTCCTCCTCCCTCATCATCCCCCTGGTCCTCCTCCCATCCTCTCACTCCTCCCATCATCCCCCCTGGCCCTCACTCCCATCCTCTCACTCCTCGCCTCATCATCCCCCTGGCCCT
>CM072699.1:2290164-2305164 GCA_036884735.1 Huso huso | reverse complement strand
AAATGAACCCACTGCTGTGTAATATGCAGCTCCCTGTGAAAATCCCCATTTCTGAAAGAATAGTGTAAATTTACATATTTTGTATCACTTAAATACAGCAAAGTGCCTGTTACCCTGCATTAGGAACCTGCTGTGTGTCTGAAGAGGGTGACTGTCTGTTCAGGGACAGTGAAAGGAGAGCAAGGAAGCAAGGAAGGGGTCCGGGGGTAAAACAGGGGGCAATAAAATAATACCCCCCCCCTCCCCCGCCCCACCCCAGTGATTGTGCATTGAGGAATGTGTAACATTGTGTCCATGTTCGATCACTCACTTGTTGAACTCCAGTCTCTCTCGAGCGCTCCTCTCTGCACTACCAGCCGAGCCCACAGGGGGGAACTCTAACCTAGGAGAGGAGAAATACAGCAAGATCAGACACCCTGAACATAGAGACACACCCTGAATACAGAGACACACCCTGAATACAGAGACAGACATAAACACAGAGACACACCCTGAATACAGAAACACACCCTGAATACAGAGACACAACCTGAATACAGAGACACACATAAACACAGAGACACACCCTGAATACAGACACACACTGAACACAGAGACACACTGAACACAGAGACACACCCTGAATACAGACACACACTGAACACAGACACACACCCTGAACACAGAGACACACCCTGAACACAGAGACACACCCTGAATACAGAGACACACCCTGAATACAGAGACACACCCTGAACACAGAGACACACCCTGAATACAGAGACACACCCTGAACACAGAGACACACCCTGAACACAGAGACACACCCTGAACACAGAGACACACCCTGAATACAGACACACACTGAACACAGAGACACACCCTGAATACAGAAACACACCCTGAATACAGAGACACAACCTGAATACAGAGACACACATAAACACAGAGACACACCCTGAATACAGACACACACTGAACACAGACACACACCCTGAACACAGAGACACACCCTGAACACAGAGACACACATAAACACAGAGACACACCCTGAATACAGAGACACACTGAACACAGAGACACACCCGGAATACAGAGACACACCCTGAATACAGGCACACACTGAACACAGACACACACCCTGAACACAGAGACACACCCTGAACACAGAGACACACATAAACACAGAGACACACCCTGAACACAGAGACACACCGTGAACACAGAGACACACCCTGAATACAGAGACACACCCTGAACACAGAGACACACCCTGAATACAGAGACACACCCTGAACACAAAGACACACCCTAAATACAGAGACGCACCCTGAATACAGACACACACTGAACACAGAGACACACCCTGAATACAGAGACACACCCTGAATACAGAGACACAACCTGAATACAGAGACACACATAAACACAGAGACACACCCTGAATACAGACACACACTGAACACAGAGACACACCCTGAACACAGAGACACACCCTGAATACAGACACACACTGAACACAGAGACACACCCTGAATACAGACACACACTGAACACAGAGACACACCCTGAATACAGAGACACACACTGAACACAGAGACACACCCTGAATACAGAGATACACATAAACACAGAGACACACCCTGAATACACAGACACGCATAAACACAGAGACACATCCTGAATACAGAGACACACCCTGAACACAGAGACACACCCTGAATACAGAGACACACCCTGAATACAGAGACACACCCTGAATACAGAGACACACCCTGAATACAGAGACACACCCTGAATACAGAGACACACCCTGAATACAGAGACACACCCTGAATACAGAGACACACTGAACACAGAGACACACCCTGAACACAGAGACATACTGAACACAGAGACACACCCTGAATACAGAGACACACTGAACAGAGAGACACACCCTGAATACAGACACACACCCTGAACACAGAGACACACCCTGAATACAGAGACACACTGAACACAGAGACACACCCTGAATACAGAGACATACTGAACACAGAGACACACCCTGAACACAGAGACACACCCTGAACACAGAGACACACCCTGAATACAGAGACACACCCTGAACACAGAGACACACCCTGAATACAGAGACACACATAAACACAGAGACACACCCTGAATACAGAGACACACTGAACACAGACACACACCCTGAATACAGACACACATAACCACAGAGACACACCCTGAATACAGAGACACACCCTGAATACAGACACACCCTGAACACAGAGACACACCCTGAACACAGAGATACACCCTGAACACAGAGACATACTGAACACAGAGACACACCCTGAATACAGAGACACACCCTGAATACAGACACACCCTGAACACAGAGACACACCCTGAATACAGAGACACACCCTGAATACAGAGACACACCCTGAATACAGACACACCCTGAACACAGAGACACACCCTGAATACAGAGACACACCCTGAATACAGACACACACTGAACACAGAGATGCACCCTGAATACAGAGACATACTGAACACAGAGACATACAGAAACACACTGACACACACAAACAGAATCATAGACACAGACACACACTGAACACAGATACACACATAAACACAGAGAGAGACACAGACACAGACACACACAGACACACACACACACACACACACAAACACACAGACAGACACAGACAGAAACAAAACAATATTAAATGCAGGTGATGACAAGCAATCAATATTCTTCCCTCTCCTAGCAAAGCAACATTCACCCAATAGTTTAACAGTTTATAATAGAAGTCCAGAGGGCAGATCATTTTTCTCGTGACGTATAAAATAAAATTAGATTAAAATGCAGATTTATCAAACATTCTTTACCAGACCTCTCTGTGCTTTACAATGCTTCCCTATGCTTTACCAGACCTCTCTGTGCTTTACAATGCTTCCCTATGCTTTACCAGACCTCTCTGTGCTTTACAATGCTTCCCTATCCTTTACCAGACCTCTCTGTGCTTTACAATGCTTCCTATGCTTTACCAGACCTCTCTGTGCTTTACAATGCTTCCCTATGCTTTACCAGACCTCTCTGTGCTTTACAATGCTTCCCTATGCTTTACCAGACCTCTCTGTGCTTTACAATGCTTCCCTATGCTTTACCAGACCTCTCTGTGCTTTACAGTGCTTCCCTATGCTTTACCAGACCTCTCTGTGCTTTACAATGCTTCCTATGCTTTACCATACCTCTCTGTGCTTTACAATGCTTCCCTATGCTTTACCAGACCTCTCTGTGCTTTACAATGCTTCCCTATGCTTTACCATACCTCTCTGTGCTTTACAATCCTTCCCTATGCTTTACCAGACCTCTCTGTGCTTTACAATGCTTCCCTATGCTTTACCATACCTCTCTGTGCTTTACAATGCTTCCCTATGCTTTACCAGACCTCTCTGTGCTTTACAATGCTTCCCTATGCTTTACCAGACCTCTCTGTGCTTTACAATGCTTCCCTATGCTTTACCAGACCTCTCTGTGCTTTACAGTGCTTCCCTATGCTTTACCAGACCTCTCTGTGCTTTACAATGCTTCCCTATGCTTTACCATACCTCTCTGTGCTTTACAGTGCTTCCCTATGCTTTACCAGACCTCTCTGTGCTTTACAATGCTTCCCTATGCTTTACCATACCTCTCTGTGCTTTACAATGCTTCCCTATGCTTTACCAGACCTCTCTGTGCTTTACAATGCTTCCCTATGCTTTACCATACCTCTCTGTGCTTTACAATGCTTCCCTATGCTTTACCAGACCTCTCTGTGTTTTACAATGCTTCCCTATGCTTTACCAGACCTCTCTGTGCTTTACAATGCTTCCTATGCTTTACCACACCTCTGTGCTTTACAATGCTTCCTATGCTTTACCACACCTCTCTGTGCTTTACAATGCTTCCCTATGCTTTACCAGACCTCTCTGTGCTTTACAATGCTTCCCTATGCTTTACCACACCTCTCTGTGCTTTACAATGCTTCCCTATGCTTTACCACACCTCTCTGTGCTTTACAATGCTTCCTATGCTTTACCACACCTCTCTGTGCTTTTACAATGCTTCCCTATGCTTTACCAGACCTCTCTGTGCTTTACAATGCTTCCCTATGCTTTACCAGACCTCTCTGTGCTTTTACAATGCTTCTCTATGCTTTACCAGACCTCTCTGTGCTTTACAATGCTTCCCTATGCTTTACCAGACCTCTCTGTGCTTTACAATGCTTCCCTATGCTTTACCAGACCTCTCTGTGCTTTTACAATGCTTCCCTATGCTTTACCAGACCTCTCTGTGCTTTACAATGCTTCCTGTGCTTTTACCAGACCTCTCTGTGCTTTACAATGCTTCCCTCTGCTTTACCAGACCTCTCTGTGCTTTACAATGCTTCCTATGCTTTACCAGACCTCTCTGTGCTTTTACAATGCTTCCCTATGCTTTACCAGACCTCTGTGCTTTACAATGCTTCCCTATGCTTTATCATACCTCTCTGTGATTTACAATGCTTCCCTATGCTTTACCAGACCTCTCTGTGCTTTACAATGCTTCCCTATGCTTTACCATACCTCTCTGTGCTTTACAATGCTTCCCTATGCTTTACCAGACCTCTCTGTGCTCTACAATGCTTCCCTATGCTTTACCAGACCTCTCTGTGCTTTACAATGCTTCCCTATGCTTTACCAGACCTCTCTGTGCTTTACAATGCTTCCCTATGCTTTACCAGACCTCTCTGTGCTTTACAATGCTTCCCTATGCTTTACCAGACCTCTCTGTGCTTTACAATGCTTCCCTATGCTTTATCATACCTCTCTGTGATTTACAATGCTTCCCTATGCTTTACCAGACCTCTCTGTGCTTTACAATGCTTCCCTGTGCTTTACCAGACCTCTCTGTGCTTTACAATGCTTCCCTATGCTTTACCAGACCTCTCAGTGCTTTACAATGCTTCCCTATGCTTTACCACACCTCTCTGTGCTTTACAATGCTTCCCTATGCTTTACCAGACCTCTCTGTGCTCTACAATGCTTCCCTGTGCTTTACCATACCTCTCTGTGCTTTACAATGCTTCCCTATGCTTTACCATACCTCTGTGTGCTTTTCAATGCTTCCCTATGCTTTACCAGACCTCTGTGTGCTTTACAATGCTTCCCTATGCTTTACCAGACCTCTCTGTGCTCTACAATGCTTCCCTATGCTTTACCAGACCTCTCTGTGCTTTACAATGCTTCCCTATGCTTTACCAGACCTCTCTGTGCTTTACAATGCTTCCCTATGCTTTACCAGACCTCTCTGTGCTTTACAATGCTTCCCTATGCTTTACCATACCTCTGTGTGCTTTTCAATGCTTCCCTATGCTTTACCAGACCTCTCTGTGCTTTACAATGCTTCCCTATGCTTTACCAGACCTCTCTGTGCTTTACAATGCTTCCTATGCTTTACCAGACCTCTCTGTGCTTTACAATGCTTCCCTATGCTTTACCAGACCTCTCTGTGCTTTACAGTGCTTCCCTATGCTTTACCAGACCTCTCTGTGCTTTACAATGCTTCCCTATGCTTTACCAGACCTCTCTGTGCTTTACAATGCTTCCCTATGCTTTACCACACCTCTCTGTGCTTTACAATGCTTCCCTATGATTTACCAGACCTCTCTGTGCTTTACAATGCTTCCCTATGCTTTACCAGACCTCTCTGTGCTTTACAATGCTTGCCTATGCTTTACCAGACCTCTCTGTGCTTTACAATACTTCCCTATGCTTTACCATACCTCTGTGTGCTTTACAATGCTTCCCTATGCTTTACCACACCTCTCTGTGATTTACAATGCTTCCCTATGCTTTACCAGACCTCTCTGTGCTTTACAATGCTTCCCTATGCTTTACCATACCTCTGTGTGCTTTACAATGCTTCCCTATGCTTTACCAAACCTCTCTGTGATTTACAATGCTTCCCTATGCTTTACCATACCTCTATGTGCTTTACAATGCTTATGCTTTACCAGACCTCTCTGTGCTTTACAATGCTTCCCTATGCTTTACCATACCTCTCTGTGCTTTACAATGCTTCCCTATGCTTTGCCATACCTCTGTGTGCTTTTCAATGCTTCCCTATGCTTTGCCATACCTCTGTGTGCTTTTCAATGCTTCCCTATGCTTTACCAAACCTCTCTGTGATTTACAATGCTTCCCTATGCTTTACCATACCTCTATGTGCTTTACAATGCTTCCCTATGCTTTACCAGACCTCTCTGTGCTTTACAATGCTTCCCTATGCTTTACCATACCTCTCTGTGCTTTACAATGCTTCCCTATGCTTTACCATACCTCTGTGTGCTTTACAATGCTTCCCTATGCTTTACCATACCTCTGTGTGCTTTACAATGCTTCCCTATGCTTTACCATACCTCTGTGTGCTTTTCAATGCTTCCCTATGCTTTACCATACCTCTGTGTGCTTTTCAATGCTTCCCTATGCTTTGCCATGCTTTCACTGTGTTTATTACACTCTTATTCTGTCTCTGTGTCTGCTTTACGTGTCCATTGCGTGTCTCGGGGACTGACCTGTCCAGCAGGATCCTCAGAGCCTGTTCCGGCGAGCTGAACGTCCTGTAGGTGGACAGGAAGACAGACACGTAGGACGAGTCCCCAAGACGGAAGCAGTCCAGCAGGTGAAGGACGAGTCTGTCCACTGTCCCCGCCTTGATGGAGCGCACCAGACATGTCTCGCTGTGTCCAACACCGTCCTGAGAGAGGGGACAGAGACAGACAGAGGGACAAAAACAATCACTTAGAGGGACAAGGAACAGAGATAGAAAGGGACAAAAGAGAATCTGTTCATTTGTCCAGAACAGTCCCAAGCGAGGACAAAAAGACTGACAATGTGTCCAACACTGCCCTGAGAGGGTGGACAAGGGACCGACAGAGATAGAGACAGACAATACTGTCCTAAGCAGGGACAAAGAAACAGACAGGGACCAAATATGTCCAACACTACTGAGAGGGGGCAAACATACAGGAGGGACAGAGAGACAGTGAGGGACAAAGAGAGACAACGCGTCCTGAAAATATTGCTTGAATTCCTGGCCACTTCTCTGTCTGGGCCTGCCAGCTCACTCACCCCGTGCCATGGCTGCCCCCTGGTGGCGCTGTGCTGGGACTGCTGCTGCCTGCGTGTGACGGTGTAGAGAGCGCCCTCCTCCTCACACTCCTCCAGGACGGGAGCGGGGGGCGGCTGGGGGGCAGAGGGAAGCAGGGATCATGTCAGCACAACAGATTCTACTCTCATTGTTTTTTTTATTTTTATTTTAAATATTTAACCTGAAAAAAATACACTGAGATGAGATCAGTCTTGTTTATCACCCGCACAAACTCACACAGACAGACAAACACACACGCAAACACACAGACACACACACACAGACAAACACACACACAAACACACACACACACACACACACACACACACACACACACACACACACACACACACACACACACACACACACACACACACACTCTCTCACACTCACACACACACACACACACACACACACACAGACACACACACACACTCACACACACACACACTCTCACACACACACTCACAAGCGTTCAGGGAGGGTTCTGTTAATATAACATTATTAATTAAACAGCTGAGCTCGAGGAATTACTTTCTTTGGACCAATCTCCGTCATTTACACTGGATTTCAATGAATGAATGTGAAAAAAAAAAAAAATCTACTCTGGACCACTGAACATGAAAAAGTTAACACTTGTTGTATAAGATCGCCTCACACTGCTCTGTGACAGACACAGGGACAAACAGGCAGACAGACAGACAGACAGGCAGACAGGCAGGCAGACAGGCAGACAGACAGGCAGACAGGTTCTTGTTCTGGTTCACCCCAGTTTGGACCTACCGTTTCCAGTGTGCAATACCATTTCGTCTTCATTAGTCCTGAGCCGAGTCCCAGTCCAACCTGCAGGACCCAACAGAACCCGGGTCAGAATCAGAGCCACACACACACACACACACACACACACACACACACAGCGACCCTGCCAATCAGAACCCGGGTCAGAATCAGAGCCACACACACACACACACACACACACACACCCTGCCAATCAGAACCGGGTCAGAATCAGAGACACACACACACACACACAGCGACCCTGCCAATCAGAACCCGGGTCAGAATCAGAGCCACACACACACACACACACAGCGACCCTGCCAATCAGAACCCGGGTCAGAATCAGAGCCACACACACACACACACACACACACACACAGCGACCCTGCCAATCAGAACCCGGGTCAGAATCAGAGCCACACACACACACACACACACACACACACACAGCGACCCTGCCAATCAGAACCCGGGTCAGAATCAGAGCCACACACACACACACACACACACACACACACACACACACACACACACACACACAGCGACCCTGCCAATCAGAACCCGGGTCAGAATCAGAACCGCACACACACACACACACAGCGAACCTGCCAATCAGAACCTGCTGGACCATCTTCAGATGAGTGAGGAGTTCATAGCCAATGATCAGAATCTCTGCCAGATTGAAATGGTTTTCAGACTTATATTTGTTCAAATATAAGTAAGTACCAGTTGAATGGAACCCACACAGAGACACAGCAGTGAGTGCTGCACACTCTCCTCTCAGAGCTGTGATACTGCAGCTGCTGTCAGCCTGCATTTCACTGTGAGAGACTGCTGGAATAATAATAACAGTGAGACACTGTAACAGCAATAATACACTATGATACCATGATAGCAATTCTACACTATAATAGCAATAATACAGTGATGGCCAGCCTGCATGTCACAGTGAGAGCAGCGTGGTTTAGAGTAGGTCAGTCAGGACCAGCACAGTCTGTGTTGTAGATGAGGAGAGCCTGGGTTTCATTCATGCTCCTCTGTCTGTTTCTCTGAAAGCTTGTGGCTCTCGTAACTTGTGACCAGCTTGTTGGATTGATTTGAGAATTTCACTCAGAGCTGTGAGCTGCTTCTAATGGTACATGCAGCAATAATACAAGAACTAATGTAAAGAACTCTGTGAAAAACTCTACAAGTCTTCTAGAGGAAATGTTTGTCATTGAATTTACACTAGGGCAGCACAGTGGCACAGCTCCAGGGTCCTGGGTTCGACTTGGCCTCAGGGGTCTGTCTATGTGGAGTTTGCATGTTCTCCCCGTGTTCGCGTGGGTTTTCTCTGGGTACTCATTTCCTCCCACAGTCTAAAGACATGCTGGCTAGGTGGATTGGCCTCTCTTAGTTGCCATGAGATGGACTGGCGTCCAGTCCAGGGTGTAGTCCTGCCTTGCGCCCTGTGTCTGCCGGGTTAGGCTCTGGCTCACTGCGACTCTCTATAGGATTAAGTGGTTACAGATAATGGATGGATGGATGGATGGATGGATGGATGAATTTACACTGAAGACACTGAGAAAGACTTCTAATGGAAATGTTTGTCACTGAATTTTCACTGAAGACGCTGAGAAAGTGGGAGGAATAGGGGGAGGGGCAATGTAGACTGCTGGAACAAAGAGTTTCCCAAAACACACACATATATGCTTTACCAGACCTCTCTGTGCTTTACAATGCTTCCCTATGCTTTACCAGACCTCTCTGTGCTTCACAATGCTTCCCTATGCTTTACCACACCTCTCTGTGCTTTACAATGCTCCCCTATGCTTTACCATACCTCTCTGTGCTTTACAATGCTTCCCTATGCTTTACCAGACCTCACTGTGCTCTACAAAGCTTCCCTATGCTTTACCAGACCTCTCTGTGTTTTACAATGCTTCCCTATGCTTTACCAGACCTCTCTGTGCTTTACAATGCTTCCCTATGCTTTACCAGACCTCTCTGTGCTTTACAATGCTTCCCTATGCTTTACCAGACCTCTCTGTGCTTTACAATGCATCCCTATGCTTTACCACACCTCTCTGTGCTTTACAATGCCTCCCTATGCTTTACCACACCTCTCTGTGCTTTACAATGCTTCCCTATGCTTTACCACACCTCTCTGTGCTTTACAATGCTTCCCGATGCTTTACCAGACCTCTCTGTGCTTTACAATGCTTCCCTATGCTTTGCCAGACCTCTCTGTGCTTTACAATGCTTCCCTATGCTTTACCAGACCTCTCTGTGCTTTACAGTGCTTCCCTATGCTTTACCAGACCTCTCTGTGCTTTAGTATAGGGAAGCATTGTAAAGCACAGAGAGGTGTGGTAAAGCATATAAATAAACATAGCAAACCATAAGAAAATCCTGGTAAAAACTGCAAAAGTATCATGCAAAAATACCGTGGTAAATGTTTCTAAGGGTGGAGCTGTGATGAGACGAGAGCCTCATTTCTGGGCTCATTGTACATCTTCAACATTCTCACAAATGCACCCAGCAGGGCGGTGAGGCTCTTACATCTATAAAGACATGCTGGTGACAGCCTGTTACATATTCTGTTTAAAAAAACAAACAAGAAAATGACATTTGGCACTCCTTATCCTGTACTCCAGACTGCCATGAGCGCAATCTTGGTCTGAAAGGAAGAAACGTCCTTTACAATTTAGAGTGAACAGCAAACAGCTGAGACGGCTCACAAGCACCTCATTGCATGTCTGTGTTTCTGTCTGGGTTGGGAACTCTACTGGGTGTGTTTCTGTTTCTGCTACCTGAAGAAAACAAGCTGGTGATGATCTGGAGTGAACAGCTTTAACAGTCTGGCTCTGTGTGTCCAGCTGAGCCTCTTACAGTGTAAGTGTGTTCTCATGAACACTCTGTGTGTGTGTGCGTGCGTGTGTGTGCGTGTGCATTTGTGTGTGTGTGTGTGCGTGCATGTGCGTGTGTGTGTGTGTATGCGTGTGTGTGTGTGTGTGTGTGTGTGTGTGTGTGTGTGCATGTAGAATCACTACGATCCTTTAAGATACGACTTGACAAAGTTTTGAGCTCAATCAGCTGCTCTGAACCCGATGAGCGCTGATGGGCTGAACGGCCTCGTCTCGTTTGGAAATGTTCTGACGTAGAGTACAAACAAAAAACAAAACAATAAAAGTTCTATTTGAAGCAGCTGTTTCTTTCAAACGGAATTTCTTGGTGTGTGTTAGTTTACTACCTCATACACGTCAGTTCTTTTTATGTTCCAGAGCTTTCTTTACCAAATCAGACACCTTTCTTCATTGTGTTTCTTTACCCAATTGAATCAGAGGAAGCCAGTCTCCTGGGAAAAACTGAAGATCAGAGGCCTCAGGCTCTGACAGAGCATGTAAACAAAGAGTGATGTCATCACTGCAGACACTGTAAAACTGGCAGGTGAGTTTTTAAACATTCAGGTTCTACAACTCTGAGAAGAGGCATTACAATGAGAGAGAGTGTGTGTGTGTCAGTGTGTGTGTGTGTGTGTGTGTTTGATTATGTGTGTGTGGGTATGTCAGTCTGTGGGTGTGTATCAGTGTGGGCAGGTATTACTATCAATCAAAATTTGAGCAAATGTCCCCACAAAGATAGTAACTCCTGAAAAAACGATGTCCCCACTCTCTAAAACACGTTTTTAAGAACTAAATATGTCTTCCAAAAAAAATAAAAAAAAGAGGTCTGGTAAAGCACAGGTCCCCATTGCAATGCACAGAGAGGTCTGGTAAAGCACAGGTCTCCATTGCAATGCACAGAGGTCTGGTAAAGCACAGGTCTCCATTGCAATGCACAGAGAGGTCTGGTAAAGCACAGGTCTCCATTGCAATGCACAGAGAGGTCTGGTAAAGCACAGGTCTCCATTGCAATGCAGAGAGAGGTCTGGTAAAGCACAGGTCCCCATTGCAATGCACAGAGAGGTATGGTAAAGCACAGGTCCCCATTGCAATGCACAGAGAGGTATGGTAAAGCACAGGTCCCCATTGCAATGCACAGAGAGGTCTGGTAAAGCACAGGTCTCCATTGCAATGCACAGAGAGGTATGGTAAAGCACAGGTCTCCATTGCAATGCACAGAGAGGCCTGGTAAAGAGGTCCCCATTGCAATGCACAGAGAGGCCTGGTAAAACACAGGTCTCCATTGCAATGCACAGAGAGGTATGGTAAAGCACAGGTCCCCATTGCAATGCACAGAGAGGTATGGTAAAGCACAGGTCCCCATTGCAATGCACAGAGAGGTATGGTAAAGCACAGGTCCCCATTGCAATGCACAGAGAGGTCTGGTAAAGCACAGGTCTCCATTGTGCACAGAGAGGCCCATTGCAATGCAATGCACAGAGAGGTCTGGTAAAGCACAGGTCCCCATTGCAATGCACAGAGAGGTCTGGTAAAGCACAGGTCTCCATTGCAATGCACAGAGAGGTCTGGTAAACCACAGGTCTCCATTGCAATGCACAGAGAGGTATGGTAAAGCACAGGTCTCCATTGCAATGCACAGAGGTAGGCACAGAGAGGTGGTAAAGCACAGGTCCCCATTGCAATGCACAGAGAGGTCTGGTAAAGCACAGGTCTCCATTGCAATGCACAGAGGTATGGTAAAGGCACAGAGAGGTATGGTAAAGCACAGGTCCCCATTGCAATGCACAGAGAGGTCTGGTAAAGCACAGGTCCCCATTGCAATGCACAGAGAGGTCTGGTAAAGCACAGGTCTCCATTGCAATGCACAGAGAGGTATGGTAAAGCACAGGTCCCCATTGCAATGCACAGAGAGGTATGGTAAAGCACAGGTCCCCATTGCAATGCACAGAGAGGTGCACAGATTGAGGAGAGGTATGGTAAAGCACAGGTCCCCATTGCATTGCAATGCAGGTCTCCATTGCAATGACACAGAGGGTCTGGTAAAGCACAGGTCCCCATTGCAATGCACAGAGGTGATAGGTCTTGCAATGCACAGAGAGGTCTGTTCAAGCACAGGTCCCCATTGCAATGCACAGAGAGGTCTGGTAAACCACAGGTCCCCATTGCAATGCACAGAGAGGTATGGTAAAGCACAGGTCTCCATTGCAATGCACAGAGAGGTCTGGTAAAGCACAGGTCTCCATTGCAATGCACAGAGAGGTCTGGTAAAGCACAGGTCCCCATTGCAATGCACAGAGAGGTCTGGTAAACCACAGGTCTCCATTGCAATGCACAGAGAGGTATGGTAAAAGCAGGTCCCAAATGCACAAGGGTCTCCAGCAGGTAACCAATGCACAGAGAGGTCTGGTAAATGACAGGTCTCCATTGCAATGCACAGAGAGGTATGGTAAAACAACATTGCAGGTCTCCATTGCAATGCACAGAGAGGTCTGGTAAAGGACAGGTCTCCATTGCAGAGAGGTCTGGTAAAGGATAGGTCACAATGCACAGAGAGGTATGGTAAAGCACAGGTCTCCATTGCAATGCACAGAGAGGTCTGGTAAAGCACAGGTCTCCATTGCAATGCACAGAGAGGTATGGTAAAGCACAGGTCTCCATTGCAATGCACAGAGAGGCCTGGTAAAGCACATTAAAAAAGAAACCATGGTAAACTAACCCTTCTAAAAATCTCCTACAGTAAAAGGACAGCAAGGTGTAATAAGTGTGGAGTAGTGGTTAGGGTTCTGGACTCTTGACCGGAGGGTCGTGGGTCCAATCCCTTGTGGGGGAAACTGCTGCTGTACCCTTGAGCAAGGTACTTTACCTA
Organism: Huso huso; assembly: GCA_036884735.1. Taxonomy (NCBI): domain Eukaryota; kingdom Metazoa; phylum Chordata; class Actinopteri; order Acipenseriformes; family Acipenseridae; genus Huso; species Huso huso. The sequence continues at coordinate 2,291,477 of CM072699.1, read as the reverse complement.
GATTGCTCCAGTAAAAACCCAACTGTATAAATGGGTATGTGTGTAAAAAAAATAATGTAATTGTATGTAAAAAAACTGTGACCTTGTACAATTATACCCAACATAAGGGCTCTGCAAGAAATAAATAATAATAAAATAATAATAATAATAATAATAATAATAATAATAATAATAATTATTTGTTTATTTAACAGAGACCTTTATCCAAGGCACATGAGACAAAGAACTCTGCATCAGCTGCAGAGTCACTTACAACAGCAGTCTCACCTGAAAGACGGAGCACAAGGAGGTTAAGTGACTTGCTCAGGGTCACACAATGAGTCAGTGGCTGAGGTGGGATTTGAACCAAGGACCTCCTGGTTACAAGCCCTTTTCTTTAACCACTGGACCACACAGCCTCTAATAAAGCACAGGTAAGCATTGTACAGCAGAGAGGTCTGGTAAAGCATATTTAAAAGCATGGCAAACCAGGGTAAGCTATGGGAAATGTATAGTCTTACCATGGGCAAAGCATGCAGGGAAAACTGCAAACTGACCTTGTGAACTGTTATACTGCAGCAAACACAGTAAATCCACTGTGCTTTGCACTGCCAAAAACTACAATCGGTCTCACATGTGCAGAAAGACACACATGTTATTGCACACGTGTGTTTCCATTGTAATGATCTGGTATATTACTGAGTTCAGTTTCATTGTAATGATCTGATATGACACCAAGTTCAAGAAAGTTCTCAGGAAATCAGTGACTCTTGTACTTCCTAGGTCAGCTCAGCAGTGTCTCCAGCGCCACTGAAATGATGTGAGTGCACAGCTCTGCACAGACTGAGACCACAAACACAGCAGCAGCTCTGCACAGACTGAGACCACAAACACAACAGCAGCTCTGCACAGACTGAGACCACAAACACAGCAGCAGCTCTGCACAGACTGAGACCACAAACACAGCAGCAGCTCTGCACAGACTGAGACCACAAACACAGCAGCAGCTCTGCACAGACTGAGACCACAAACACAACAGCAGCTCTGCACAGACTGAGACCACAAACACAGCAGCAGCTCTGCACAGACTGAGACCACAAACACAACAGCAGCTCTGCACAGACTGAGACCACAAACACAGCAGCAGCTCTGTACAGACTGAGACCACAAACACAGCAGCAGCTCTGCACAGACTGAGACCACAAGCACAACAGCAGCTCTGCACAGACTGAGACCACAAACACAGCAGCAGACTGAGACCACACAGACTGAGACCACAAACACAACAGCAGCTCTGCACAGACTGAGACCACAAGCACAACAGCAGCTCTGCA
>CM072699.1:2261776-2286776 GCA_036884735.1 Huso huso | reverse complement strand
CTTCCAAACCTTCAACATGCGGCGGCGGCGACTTCAAACCTTCAACATGCGGCGGCGACTTCCAAACCTTCAACATGCGAAAGGACTTCCAAACCTTCAACATGCGGCCTTCAACTTCCAAACCTTCAACATGCGGCGGCGACTTCCAAACCTTCAACATGCGGCGACGGCGACTTCCAAACCTTCAACATGCGGCGGCGACTTCAAACCTTCAACATGCGGCGACGGCGGCGGCGACTTCAAACCTTCAACATGCGGCGGCGACTTCCAAACCTTCAACATGCGGCGGCGACTTCCAAACCTTCAACATGCGAAGGCGACTTCAAACCTTCAACATGCGGCGGTGGCGACTTCAAACGGCGTGGCGACTTCCAAACCTTCAACATGCGGTGGCGACTTCCAAACCTTCAACATGCGGCGGCGACTTCCAAACCTTCAACATGCGGTGGCGACTTCCAAACCTTCAACATGCGGCGGCGACTTCAAACCTTCAACATGCGGCGGTGGCGACTTCCAAACCTTCAACATGCGGCGAAATGCGACTTCCAAACCTTCAACATGTGGCGGCGACTTCCAAACCTTCAACATGCGGCGGCGACTTCCAAACCTTCAACATGCGAGCGACGACTTCAAACCTTCAACATGCGACGGCGACTTCCAAACCTTCAACATGCGGCGGCGACTTTAAACCTTCAACATGCGGCGACTTCCAAACCTTCAACATGCGGCGGCGACTTCAAACCTTCAACATGCGGGCGACGCGGCGAAACCTTCAACAAACCTTCAACATGCGGTGGCGACTTCCAAACCTTCAACATGCGGTGGCGACTTCAAACCTTCAACATGCGGCGACTTCCAAACCTTCAACATCTGGCGACTTCGACGACTTCCAAACCTTCAACATGCGGCGACTTCAAACCTTCAACATGCGGCGACTTCCAAACCTTCAACATGCGGCGGCGGCGACTTCCAAACCTTCAACATGCGGCGGCGAACTTCGAAACCTTCAACATGCGAGCGGCGACTTCCAAACCTTCAACATGCGGCGGCGCAAACTTCAAACCTTCAACATGCAACATGCGGCGGCGACTTCCAAACCTTCAACATGCGAGCGAGCGAGCGACTTCCAAACCTTCAACATGCGAGCGAGCGAGCGACTTCCAAACCTTCAACATGCGAGTGAGCGACTTCCAAACTACTTCAACACTACATTTCAGCAGTAGTGCCTTCATCAGTGTTACCGAAACTAAACTGAGTCAAGCAGACTCACATTAACACTACTGAAGGCCTGGTCTAGTCTCTATACTTCTCCCTCAGACCCGCTGTGCTCTATAACCCGTCTCTGCTGTACGTACCTGCGGCGATGCTGCATGCTGGGATGAGTGTGAGGCGGTGATGTCATCATTCTGGGAGGCTGTGGTTTTGTCGTCTGGGTCGCGGGGTCGGAAGCTGCTCAGGGTCACACTAGGCTCCTCCCCCCCAGGCAGGTCCAAACCACTATAATAAATTCCACGGGGGAGCATGGTCCAAACCAACCATTCATAGAAACGTGGGGGGGGGGGCAGAGAGATGGAGAGACCCAAACACACACACACACACACACACACAGACTCAGACACAAAGGCACAGACAGGCACAATCAATCAATTAGTACAATCACAGTCATGGACTATTGCTTGCACTGAATAAATTAAAAAAAAATCAAAAAAAAAAAAAAGAAAACCAAAGTAAAGTTTCTATAAGAGAACAACTATTCTACGTTTTATTAAATAAAATAATTTAAATATGTAATTATAAAAAAAGAAAGCAACTTTGGTGCTTATATTAGTAAAATAAATGAACCCAGGAACTCATCTACCAAACCAAGCTGTTAAATCCTCCAGTGTTACTGTTCATAAATATCAACGACTTTCAATAAACAGGCGTTACATGGAAAGAATATCAGAATTATTGACTAAAATCAAAAAAGCAATGGAGTTTTCAATAATAACTATATTTATATGTATATATATATATACAAATTGGCTCACTTCATATGTATACAAACCACTAGAAACTATTCCACTTGGATTCCCTTCAATGAAGCCACATGAGTTCCACTGTTAATAACTTTTACTCCTGGGGTACCAGCAGTAACAGGAATGGAAGTATTCAGTCAAACTAATTCAATCCAATAAACGTTTCACCAAACAGCGTCTGGCATCACCCTGAACTGCAACAACACAGTGATGTTCACTCTACCATTCAAACACTCACTCACACTCACACACAGCGACTCACTCTCTCACACACTCACTCACACACAGCGACTCACTCTCTCACACACTCACTCACACTCACACACAGCGACTCACTCTCTCACACTCACACACAGCGACTCACTCTCTCACACACTCACTCACACTCACACACAGCGACTCACTCTCTCACACACTCACACTCACTCACACACAGCGACTCACTCTCTCACACACTCACACTCACACACAGCGACTCACTCTCTCACACTCACACACAGCGACTCACTCTCTCACACACTCACACACAGCGACTCACTCACACACACACTCACTCACACTAAGCAAGACAGCCTCTTTAAGGGTGTTTAAATTGACACTCCTGTTTTCAGACAGACAGACAGACGGACAGACAAGCTTTAATATATATAGGTGTGTCTTTGAAACTCAGGTGCAGATTAAATAAGTAGCATCACACAGACAGTCAGACAGACAGACAGACCACACCAGTATCTCTCCATTCCCCTCTTTCTCCATCCCTCACTCCCTCTCCACCTCTTTTTAATCATGAGTTAGATGTCCAATCCGATCATGTCTAGCTTGTAAGTCCAATCCATGTCTGTTCAAGTTCTTGTGAAGACAGGGTGCTGTGAGGTCTGTACCCCTCAGAGTTCCACGGGGTGCTGTGAGGTCTGTACCCCTCAGAGTTCCACGGGGTGCTGTGAGGTCTGTACCCCTCAGAGTTCCACGGGGTGCTGTGAGGTCTGTACCCCTCAGAGTTCCACGGGGTGCTGTGAGGTCTGTACCCTCAGAGTTCCACAGGGTGCTGTGGAGGTCTGTACCCCAGAGAGTTCCACGGGTGCTGTGAGGTCTGTATTCCCTCAGAGTTCCACGGGTGCTGTGAGGTCTGTACCCCTCAGAGTTCCAGAAGTTCCCCACAGAGTTCCAACAGGGGTGGGAGGTCTGTACCCCTCAGAGTTCCACGGGGCGCTGTGAGGTCTGTACCCCAGAGTTCCACGGGTGCTGTGAGGTCTGTACCCCTCAGAGTTCCACACTGTGAGGTCTGTGCCCCCAGAGTTCCAAAACACTGGAGGTCTGTACCCCTCAGAGTTCCACGCAGCCTCCCTGCTTTTGATCAGTGAGTCTCCAGTTCAGTGGAGTGACAGACAGGCAGACAGACAGACTTGATCCAATTGTATTCCTCTTCCAGTAATGGTGAGGACAGACCCTGTAACACACAAGCCAAGAAACATTGTGTTCATATCACACTGTGCAAAACAGCATGACAGGACATCATACAGACACCATGCTGGGGAGCTGCTGTAGTTCTGTACGGGGTTTATAGTGTTAATTAGTATCTTTATGTGAGCATTGCCAAGCACAAACGAAGACACACACACAAAGGCTATGCAAATACTGTAACCAAAACACTCCTAGTTTTGCATTACGCTCCCCTCCCTCCCTGCTGTAAAGATGCAAAAATTAAACAAAAATGTTCAACAGAAGAGATTAATTTATAAACCAGAAAGAAAGAACAAGACAGCATGCAAAGAAAGGAGGAGGGAGGGGAGAGAGAGGGAGAGAGAAGAGGGAGGGGAGAGGAGATGGGAGACAGCACAGGAGACAGGGGAATATAGAGGGGAGAGAGGAAGGAGGGGAGAGGAAAGGCGAGAGATCAGAGGAGACAGGGGAATGGAGAGGGGAGACAGAGGAGGGAGGGGAGGGGAGAGGAGACGGGAGAGAGAGGAGAGGGGACGGGAGAGGGGAGAGAGCAGAAGAGACAGGGGAATGGAGAGGGGAAAGAGGAGAGAGGGGAGAGGAGAGGGGATAGAGAGGAGAAGGGACAGGAGAGGGGAGAGAGCAGAAGAGACAGGGGAATGGAGAGGGGAGAGAGGAGAGAGGGGACAGGCGAATGGAGAGGGGCGAGAGAGGAGAGACAGCAGAGGAGACAGGGGAATGGAGAGGGGTGAGAGGAGGGAGGGGAGAGGGGAGAGAGCAGAGGAGACAGGGGAATGGAGAGGGGAGAGAGGGGAGAGAGGGGAGAGGAGAGAGGAGGGAGGGGAGAGGGGAGAGAGCAGAGGAGACAGGGGAATGGAGAGGGGAGAGAGAGGTGGCAGGGTTTCTAGAAAGCTTAGTTAATGATACTTGAGGGGAAGTCTGAGTCTCTGGACACTGGCAATGAGAAAGAAACAAAAAAGGAAGTACAAAAATAGCAGGAAATTGGCTATTTCTGTAGAACTCAACTTCCTGTCTCTGTGCGTGTGTTTGTTTAAGAGAGAGAGATAGGGGCGAGGGAGGAGAGGGAGAGATCAAGGGAGAGGAAGGGAGGGAGTAGGTCTGTGTGAGACGGAGAAACAGGGAGAGAAGAGATAGGGACAGGAAAGAACAAGAGACCCTATCTATGCAAACGATCCCTCTATCTCTCTATCTGTATCATGCTAGGATAGGTCACGGAAAAGCTTTAGAAATAAACACTAAATAAATACACACTTAGGATCAAGACTTTCATTTCTGTCACTAAACTTACTTTTGTTACATTACAACTGTTTTCAATAAAAGTAATCAACAAATGAATCGAATAAACTATTACAACACCAATACAACACTAATAATAATAATAATAATAATAATAATAATAATAATAATAATAATAATCTCTTGGTGTACCTGTGTCTCCTGTTCAGTCGACAGTTCTGCAACTCGACAGGTGTTCCCTTTTTTATACAGGTGAGTCTGACTCTCTCAAGGCAGGTCTCAGCCAATAGGAAAGCGCAACGTCACTCTACCGACTCTAACTACAGCACGGACGGTGAGCAGGGCTTTAGAATGGCGAGAGCATCAGCAGTGACGGTCTGCATTGTTCGAATTCGGTACCCGGACTTTCAATAACAACAAAATGCAAAAACAAACCTTGTATTTTATTTATTAGTGTGTTATTTTACACGTGTGTTCACGTGTATTTACAGTACAGCTACTAGGCGATACTGTACATATACATTCGAGTGTGTGTGTGTGCGTGTGGAGCCGTACAGCAGTACATTAACTAATCGAGGCAGCACTGCGGTCTTGTAGCCGCCGGTATCAATAAAGCACCCGTGATGAGACCAGCTATGCGTGTATACACACACGCACACGCACACGCACACGCACACGCACACGCACACGCACGCACACACACACACACGCACATTTTTTTTTAAAGATCCAAAGTAAATGACAGTGACATTACCGTATTCCGTTTAGCTGCCGTGCGAGTCTCTGTGTGTTTGAAATAAAACCAGATCCATGCGCTGCAATACTCCCGTCTCTGCATGCAGGGGTCTTACTTCAACCTTCATGCGCTTCTTAAACGAAAACAAAATCATACATAATGCATCTTCTTTAGAACTACACATGCGCAGATCCGGGTTCCCCTTCCTTCCTGTGATCTTTAGTGTTTAAGTATTTGTTTGAATCCCTTTTCACAAGACGTCCTTTCCTCGGTCGATACCAGGCAGGCTACCCAGACAGACTCCGGTAGTACAGTCGTGCGCTACTGTACTGTGCGTCGGTCCGCAGACTCGCTGTCATTAGAATACAGCAGTGACGCGACGTCACTCACACTGACACACACACACACACACACACACACACACACACACACACACACACACACAGCACCTTGTTAGACCCGGCCGGCCGCTGCTTAGCTACAGTATGCTATTATAAGCAGCGACTCAGCTTGACTTCATGTAAAGAAAGCACAAGGATGGCGTGAAAACCCGGAATGGAGTTTTATAGGGTATATTCTTTACCGCTTATCAAGACTCCAGTCCAGTTGTGTGTGTGTGTGTGTGTGTGTGTGTGTGTGTGTGTATATATATATATATATATATATATATATATATATATATATATATATATATATTCAAAACAATAGCTATCAAAGCAATGAAAATGTAACACGACCCTTATAAAAGTTTCTCACAGTAAAAGTACAACATATCAAAATACATGTCAAAGTTATAACCATGAAAAAAAAACTCAAATTACCGTCCAAAATAATGAGGTACACTTGTATAAGGTTATATCCAGATAATATAATAACTAATAAAAAAATAACATATATATATATATATATATATATATATATATATATATATATATATATATATATATATATATATGAAACAAAAACACATCTTCATTGTGAAAAAGAACTGTCAAGTTATCAAAAGTGCCCAGCCATTTAAAGTAGAGATATCAAAAACACAAGCCAAGTTTCATGAAACCATTGGGGCAGCCTTGCTCAGCACAATGCAAACAGACACAACTGTCAAACCGATGAGGTCCAAGGTTGCCCCAATGGTTTCATCTAACTTGGCTTGTGTTTTTCACACTGCTTAGAACAAACATGTCACAGGGGAGTGTCACTCGCACGCTCCTTCTAGTGTCACGACCATCCTCTAAAGACCTGTTACTTAAGGGACAGTGCAGATAAACCTGCCATCAAGTATGGCTCTATTAGTGTTATTGCATTATTATTATTATTATTATTATTATTATTATTATTATTATTATTATTATTGCTGGTACTGCAGCTCATATAGCGCTATATCAAATTCATCTTTGCAAGTAACTCTGTAAACTGGTCAGCGAACACAGCCTGCGCTGACCGTCCTGCTCGTTCTGAGAATTACAAGCAGCTGGACTCTAATGTATCTCACTATTCATATTACATACTTAAATACCGCTGTCATGTTAAACAGGGTACTCTAATGTATACGCTGGAGTATCGATGTGGATGTTGGGTACCCCTCTGAAACCCCTTGGCACTCTACCTGCTTGTACTGTATCGTTATCCTTCAAGATTTGCACTATGCATTATTTTTGTAACACTATTAAAGACTTGCTGTTGTCCCCTTTACTTGAGCCACGGGACCCACTGGCCGCTCAGATAAGGGGCCCGCAACAAAACAATTAGGGCAACCTCTGGACCAAGCAAATAGCACAACTGGAAAACTTGCATGAAAAACACAAACCAAGTTCGTAGAAACAATTGGGGCAACCTTGACCCCCACCATGTTCCTCTCGATATAGATATATAATTTGTACTTCTGCATCCTCTCGCTGATCCAGTCCGGGTTTTGCGTGTTGCTGTGGGTGATAGCAGCGAGCGACTCTATTGAAGGAAGTGACCAGCCTAATATTGTACAATAGCCAGATATCCTGTTGGAAGCTCAGCAGTACCTCACACTCAGGGTAGTGTAGAGCTGATGTGTTTAGTGAAGCCATGCTGTACCCAGCGCTTGTGATGCAGTGTACTATACTCAGCAGAACCTCAGAGCTACGCATTGGGAAGTGACTGCATTCAAAATAGCATCAGTGATCGTGTCAATGAATTAATGAATGTGTAATGTATTAATAAAAGGGTACATCTTTTAACATTAGAAATAATACAAATTTAATAGAAAATAAGACCACACTGTTTTAATCTATTGAGATTCACAGCTTTGGTCTAATGATCAATTTTTATGTGTAGCTGTATCAAACACTGTGCTCTAGTCTAGCTGCTATAGCTAGCAATCAAACACTGTGCTCTAGTCTAGCTGCTATAGTCAATCAAACACTGTGCTCTAGTCTAGCTGCTATAGTCAATCAAACACTGTGCTCTAGTCTAGCTGCTGTAGTCAATCAAACACAGTGCTCTAGTCTAGCTGCTATAGTCAATCAAACACTGTGCTCTAGTCTAGCTGCTATAGTCAATCAAACACTGTGCTCTAGTCTAGCTGCTGTAGTCAATCAAACACAGTGCTCTAGTCTAGCTGCTATAGTCAATCAAACACTGTGCTCTAGTCTAGCTGCTGTAGTCAATCAAACACTGTGCTCTAGTCTAGCTGCTATAGTCAATCAAACACTGTGCTCTAGTCTAGCTGCTATAGTCAGCAATCAAACACTGTGCTCTAGTCTAGCTGCTATAGTCAATCAAACACTGTGCTCTAGTCTAGCTGATATAGTCAATCAAACACTGTGCTCTAGTCTAGCTGCTATAGCCAGAAATAAAACACTGTGCTCTAGTCTAGCTGCTATAGTCAATCAAACACTGTGCTCTAGTCTAGCTGCTATAGTCAATCAAACACTGTGCTCTAGTCTAGCTGCTATAGTCAATCAAACACTGTGCTCTAGTCTAGCTGCTATAGTCAATCAAACACTGTGCTCTAGTCTAGCTGCTATAGTCAATCAAACACTGTGCTCTAGTCTAGCTGCTATAGTCAATCAAACACTGTGCTCTAGTCTAGCTGCTATAGTCAATCAAACACTGTGCTCTAGTCTAGCTGCTATAGTCAATCAAACACTGTGCTCTAGTCTAGCTGCTATAGTCAAACACTGTGCTCTAGTCTAGCTGCTATAGTCAGTCAAACACTGTGCTCTAGTCTAGCTGCTCTTGTCAGCAATCAAACACTTTGCTCTAGTCTATAGTCACGCTGTGTTTTACAGTAAAAATCAAACACAAAACCATCTTTTACAAAATGTGTTTTATTAGCAAGTAAAGCTTAACAATGTTGACAATTTTTTTTAAATTTCTCAAACAGATTTTTTTTTTAAATTTAAAACTAGCGACAAAAAATAAGCCCAGTTCTAAATGTGAAGACACCTTTCTGCAGCAGTGTTTAAAATGTGTTATTGATTGTAGAGCAGATCTGAAATAGCGTTGAGTCTGCGTGTGGGTCTGTGTGGCTATGTGTGTGTCTGCGTGTGTGTGTGTGTGTGTGTGTGAGTTCCGAATGGTCTGTCTGTCTGTGTGTCTTTACCACAAGAGTCAGATTCACTGTTAGCTTGTATCAGTGATAAAACGTCTCATATCACAGGAGGTTCAAGTGCACAGATGTCTGGTATTAATGAGAAGACTCTCTTAATAAATAATGAACAGTATGCTGGTTTGCTGCCTTTTAAACCCGGATGTGTTGATTTGTTGGGAGAGTTCAATATATACATATATATATATATATGTGTGTTTCTTTATACAATACCAGTAGAATTAACATCTTAAAAAACAATATCATGTGTACAGATTACAATTTTCTAGGCACGTATTTCTTTCTCTAGAAAAACTTACATACAGTGCCTTGCAAAAATATTCAGACCCCTGACCAATTATCTCATATTACTGAATTACAAGTGGTACATTGAAATTTCATTCTGTTTGATATTTTATTTTAAAACACTGAAACTCAAAATCAATTATTGTAAGGTGACATTGGTTTTATGTTGGGAAATATTTTTAAGAAAAATAAACAACTGAAATATCTTGCTTGCATAAGTATTCAACCCCTGTGCTGTGGAAGCTCCCAGTTTACACCGATGAAAGAAATTGCCCTAACGAGGACACAATTACCTTACTATTGGCCTCCACCTGTGAACCATTAAAGTTGCTGTCACATTTTCTGGATAAAAACCCCACTGTTGAAGGATCATTGGTCAGGATGTGAATCTGAAGGAAAATGAAGACCAAAGAGCATTCTACAGAAGTTAGAGATAAAGTAATACAATTGCATAGATTAGGGAAATAGTCAAAATAATATCCAAGTGTTTGGATATCCCAGTGAGCACAGTTGGATCAATAATCAGGAAGTGGAAGCTGCATCACACCACCCAGGCACTGCCAAGAAAAGGTGTTTTACAGTAAAATCAAAACTCAGCATCTTTTACAAGAAGGAGACTTGTGAGAGAAGCCACAGAGAGGCCAACAATCACTTTGAAGGAGCTTTTTTTTTCAGTGGCTGGGAGGGAGTAAAAAAACCCAGTCAACCATATCAAGAGCTCTGCATAACACTGGCCTGTATGGGAGGGTGGCAAGAAAGAAGCCAAACACTCAAAAAGTACCATCTGAAAGCACGTCTGGAGTTTGCCAGAAATCATGAGAGTGACCCAGCTGCGATGTGGGGAAAAGGTTTTGTGGTCAGATGAGACCAAGATAGAGCTTTTTGGCCAAAACTCAAAGCGCCATGTGTGGCTTGTATCAACCTAACACTGCCCATGCCTCAAGACACCATCCCACAGTGAAGATGTCTGGTGGCAGCATCATGCTGTGGGGATGCTTCTCATCAGCATGGACTGGGCATCTTGTTAAAATTGAAGGAAGAATGGATGGAGCAAAATACAGGGAAATACTGCAAGAGAACCTGCTTCAGTCCTTTAAAAACGGAAGTTGGGAGGAAATTTAACTTTCAGCAGGATAATGATCCCAATTACAAGGCCAAAGCAACATTGGAGTGGCTCAAGAACAAAAGGTGAATGTCCTACAGTGGCCCAGTCAAAAGTCCTGATCTCAATCCCATTGAGAATCTGTGGCACTATTTGAAAATTGCACACCACAAGCACACAATCAACCAACCTGAACAACCTGGACAAATCTGCCAAGAAGAATGGGCCAAAATCACACCGACACTGTGTGCAAACTGGTACATACTTACCCCAAAAGACTTGAGGTGTTATTGCACAAAGGTGGCACAAATATTAATGTGTGGGGGTTGAATACTTATGCAAGCAAGATATTTCAGTTTTTTATTTTTCTTAAAAAGATTTCCCAACATAAAACCAATGTCACCTTACAATAATTGATTTTGAGTTTCCGTGTTTTAAAATAAAATATCAAACAGAATGAAATTTCAATGTACCATTTGTAATGCAGTAATATGAGAGAATTGGTCAGGGGTCTGAATACTTTTGCAAGGCACTGTACACACAATCACACAGGCACACACTCATACACACAATCAATCACACACAGGCACACACACACACACACAAACAATCATACGGGCACACACACACAAACACAATCACACAGGCACACACACACACACACAAACACAATCACACGGGCACACACACACACACAAACACAATCACATGGGCACACACACACATACATACAGACACGCTGACTAGCACACACACACAGTGCAAAGCTGAATTGCCCAATCCCTATTATCAACACTAAAGCAAATAGCAGGCTTTCTTTCTACAGAAAAAGTAAAAAACAAACTGAATTCTTCTTCAACCCAAAACTTCAGAAATGGAACGACTTCAACCACCTGCGATTCAAATAAAAAAATACATTATTATTATTATTATTATTATTATTATTATTATTATTATTAACTCAAATATGTATGTATTTGTTTTTTAAAAACTTGACTAACATTTTAATGCAGCGTACAGCGCCACCACTGCTGGTGTTTAAATGCAGTCACTGCAGCTTCAGGTAGAGAATTTACTTTTTTTATTTCTTTGATTATATTGCTATGCAAAATAAATTATCATGAAAAAAAATATTTTAAAAAAAACTTTAAAAGTAATAATTATATAACTTTGCACATCATGTTTTTATTTAAAAGACAGCCCTGAGTCCATGAGATAGAAAACAGAGATACACAAAACAAACAAGACGACAGGAACATGTTAGTAATCATTATAGTTTGGAGGTTTCCATTTATTCTACAAAGGCTCCAATATTTTGCTATTATTCCCAGTCATTCACGTCACAGTAGCTTTCTCATACATTGTCACACAACAAACTGTTAACTCATGCCACCCTGTGGCCAAATACTGCAACTGCAATCTCTTATTTTAATTGCGGTCATCAGCATTCTGTACTATACTATACATAGGGCTTCTGATTTTCGGTTTTAACCAATAAAAACGAATAAAAAACCCCGGATACAAAAAAAATGAAATCGGTTTATAGCCAATAAACACCAGAAAAAATGGTTACTCAATTCACGTTGACTTCACCCCTTTTCCATTAAAAAAACTCAATTAAAAAAATCATTCAATAAATTCCTTTCCCAGTACAGTCGGGCAAGGTCCCTCCTTCCTGATTCGTACCGATCATTGATTCATTCTGAACACTTTAAACCTGTCTCAACTACTGAGAGCACATTTCTATTGGAGACTGCGCTTGCGAGATTTAAAACGAGATTACATTTAGGAATGGAGGCTTGTTCGCAGGATTTCAAGCTGTATTACAGTTAAGATACAGAGGATTTAAAACAGAATTGTGGCGAAATGTACAAAAATGCCTCCACACAAAACCCCCAGAAGAATGTGCCCGTGACCAGAGGGATTTCACTGTGGAAGACAGCAAAGGAAAGAAGGGACAGCTTAAGTGTGCAAGTACTGTCGAGTTACTACTGTACATATTCTGACAGAAACAAACACCCAAGCATTTAGGAAAGTAACTGAAAACAATAATTTCATACACTATATAAAAGCGAAAAGACCAAGAAAAATCTGATTTATATAAAACTCACAAATAGCTACAAAAAAGCACAGAAAAATGAAATGAATACAAAACTAAAAACAGAAGCCTAACTATACAGTAACTGTTGCCCATACCAAATTAAAACAATAAGGACTAGAATCAAGCAAGACATGCAAGCCTGTGAACCTCTCTCTGCACTGACAGCATGGAGCTGCTCACTGATCTGAACCTCTCTCTCTGAGGCTCTGCTGCACTGACAGCATGGAGCTGCTCACTGATCTGAACCTCTCTCTCTGAGGCTCTGCTGCACTGACAGCATGGAGCTGCTCACTGATCTGAACCTCTCTCTCTGAGGCTCTGCTGCACTGACAGCATGGAGCTGCTCACTGATCTGAACCTCTCTCTCGGAGGCTCTGCTGCACTGACAGCATGGAGCTGCTCACTGATCTGAACCTCTCTCTCGGAGGCTCTGACTCCTGCACTGACAGCATGGAGCTGCTCACTGATCTGAACCTCTCTCTCGGAGGCTCTGCTGCACTGACAGCATGGAGCTGCTCACTGATCTGAACCTCTCTCTCGGAGGCTCTGCTGCACTGACAGCATGGAGCTGCTCACTGATCTTACCAGGGCACTCTGCTGCACAGGGGAAGACACTCCGACTCACTCTGCCTTCTGCTGAGAAAGAGTGAGAGAGTTAGAGAACTGAGTGAGTGAGAGAGCAAGAGTGTGTGTGTGAGAGAGAACTGAGTTAGAGTGAGGTTAAAAGTGAATGAGAAAGTATGTCTGTGTGTCTCTGTGTGTGTGTGTGTGTGTCTGTGTCTCAGTGTGTGTCTGTGTCTCAGTCTGTCTCAGTGTGTGTGTGTGTGTGTCTCAGTCTGTCTCAGTGTGTGTGTGTGTGTGTTTGTCTCAGTGTGTGTGTGTGTCTCAGTCTGTCTCAGTGTGTGTGTGTCTGTGTCTCAGTCTGTCTCAGTGTGTGTGTGTGTGTTTGTCTCAGTGTGTGTGTGTGTCTCAGTCTGTCTCAGTGTGTGTGTCTGTGTCTGTGGCAGTGTGTGTCCGTGTGTGTGCAGATTGATTAATATTCTCAGATAAACACACTCACCTTGTCTATTTCAACTGCAGGACAAGCTGTGGAGAAAAAAGAAGAACATGAATGAATGAATGAATTCAGCATTATTTTAGAGTATAGGCCCAGGCTAATAATAATAATAATAATAATAATAATAATAATAATAATAATAATAATAATAATAATACAGTGCACTCTGTTTATAAGAGTCACATCCGTCCCGGATGATTTCATTCTTATAAGCGTTTGATTCTTGAAAGTGGACCGATATGATTAGAATTAGCAAAAGCGCCTCCGCGCATCAGCAGTTTAAATACAGTATACAAAAAATCAATGATGTTCAAGCACTGAGGACAACACATCAAAACAATCAAAACAAGTCCTCGTGGGGAAGCAGCTTGTTATACGATCACGATTCTGTTTACTCAAGGATACAGGATCCTATTTTACTACAGTATACTTGAGAAGCGATCGTCTCGTGAGGGTGCCTAGTTTAACTGCTGTGCCATGTTACATGTAATGGCCTTTCAATTAAAATGACATCACAGTACAGTATTTCTGTCAGGACTACCACTGCATTTAAGCATCTGTGGCTTGCTTATTTTCAGTTGCGATGCAAACCTCTGCAATCTCCCCCCCTCCTCCTCCTCCTCCTCCTCCTCACCACGCCCTCCCTCTCATTCTACATGCATATCACACAATGCCACTGCTGTACTCAGTATGTATTCAATGAATGTGTATTCACTTTATTGAAACAAATGTTCACTAAGAGAACGAAAACAAACACACCTGCACAATGCAGTGGTGCAGCCACTGATTACAAACTGTCCAGTATTCCCTGGATCATTGCACGATCCACAACCTGTAGACCTCGATGGAGGAGGTTCAGATCATCGAAGCCCCTGTACAGTAGGCCATTCCTCAAAGTTTTCATCGCATCTTTCATTTGGTTTAAGGATGGGACCAATATGTCTGTCTTTTTCCTGCCATGTCGACTCACATCTAAACTGCACGACTTAGTTTTTTCCTACTGGGAGTCGCTGCGGAGCAGGGATTATACTGGATACACGCTGCGTGTCTAATCACACGAGATGTGAGCAAATTCAAAAACAGCTTTATTGGCTGTACACGTCATTGTTCTTGATATAGTACTGTATTACATGTTTACCCTGAAATGATTCTTGTAAGCGGATTGCTTGATTCTTACAAGCACAGTATTTTAGCATGGTTAGTATAGGAATGATTTGGTCCCAGTGGTTTTGATCACTGTATGCGGTTGATTCTTATATCAGTGATTGTTATAAACGGAGTGCAGTGTAATGGTAATAATATCAGTGCAGATGTGCCGTACCTTTAACACAGAACAGCCAGCTCCCCAGCTTCAGCAGCCCGTACAGAAGAAATGCTACAACAAACAAACCGATCGCATCCTCAATAGAGGGGCCCGACGCACCTGAGGGGGTAGAGAGAGGGACACACCATTTGTATGTGTCACTGTGTGTGTGTGTGTCTGTGACTCCATGTCAGTGTGTCTCAGTATGTGTGTCTGTGTCTCCACATCTCTGTCTCAGTGTGTGTGTGTCTCTGTGACTCCATGTCAGTGTGTCGCAGCGTCTCAGTATCTCAGTGTGTGTGTGTGTGTTTCAGTGTGTGTGTGTGTGTCTCAGTGTCTGTCTCTGTATGTGTGTCTCAGTGTGTGTGTTTCTCTGTGACTCCATGTCAGTGTGTCTCAGTATCACTCAGTGTGTGTTCTCAGAGTATGTGTCTCAGTGTGTGTGTCTCAGTGTGTGTGTATCTCAGTGTGTGTGTGTGTGTGTGTGTCTCAGTGTCTGTGTGTCTCTGTGACTCCATGTCAGTGTGTCTCAGTGTCTCAGTGTGTGTGTCTCAGTGTGTGTGTCTCAGTGTGTCTCAGTGTGTGTGTCTCAGTGTGTGTGTGTCTCAGTGTGTGTGTCTCAGTGTGTGTGTGTCTCAGTTTGTGTGTGTCTCAGTGTCTCTGTGTCTGTCTCAGTGTGTGTGTGTGTCTCAGTGTGTGTGTGTCTCAGTGTGTGTGTGTCTCAGTGTGTGTGTGTGTGTGTGTCTCGGTGTCTCAGTGTCTGTGTGTGTCTCAGTGTGTGTGTGTCTCAGTGTGTGTGTGTCTCAGTGTGTGTGTGTCTCAGTGTCTGTGTGTGTCTCAGTGTGTGTGTGTCTCAGTGTGTGTGTGTCTCAGTGTCTGTGTGTGTCTCAGTGTCTGTGTGTCAGTGTGTGTGTGTCTCAGTGTCTCAGTGTCTGTGTGTGTCTCAGTGTGTGTGTCTCAGTGTGTGTGTGTGTGTGTGTGTGTGTGTGTGTGTGTCTCAGTGTCTCAGCTTGTTACCTGCGATGTGCAGGGTCACTGTCTTCCTGTAGCTGGCCCCCAGGTGAGTCGCTATGCAGGAGTACTGGCCCTGGTGGTCCCCTGACTCCGGGGTGACTCTCAGGAAGCTGGTCTGGCTGTAGGTCCCGTCGGGGTTCTGGGTGTGTCCGGAAAGCTGAGCCTCCGGGAGGTAGTGCACCCCGGCGCCCCCTGCAGGCCTCCACAGCCACTGCACCCCCAAATCCAGGGGGTAGAACCCCGACATCTCACAGGACAGCTGGACCGGGCGGCCGGGGGGGGGACCAGAGAGGGGAGGGGAAGAGGGAGAGGCGTGGGGGCTCTGCCAGGGGAGACAGGAGAGGCTTTTACAGAGTGAGCGGCTTCCAAAGTCATTTTATAATCATCCACTGTCCTCGTCCATGACTTCAAAACACTCCATCACAATTCTGAGCAGGTGAAACCAGAAGAAAGTGCCACCAATAGACAGGCAATGCAGACTAGATCAGCCAGCATCTGCATGTCAGTAAGAAACAGAGCCCTCCAGGGCACAGCTACTGCCCTGCCAGCAAAACTAAAGCAGACCTGATCCGAAGTGGCACTGCCTATGAGCAGATACAGGTGAGATATATACCCATGACCTCCAGCTCTATTGCTATCTGTACCAGTATACATGGCTGGCAGACAGACAGTACTGATACAGGTGTGCAGACGTGTGCAGTACAGGTGAGATACTTACCTATGACCTCCAGCTCCATTGCTACCTGTGCCAGGATGTAGGGCAGGTACACAGTGCAGATGTATGTGCCCCCATGGTGCACGTCTACATTGTGCAGCAGCAGTGATGCGTTTCCTGTCTGGTGCAGCGCCTCTAAGTCCATGCTCGCCTCTTCCTGCTGGGCGCTGCGCTCCTCCAGTCTGTCTGTCTGTCCGTTGTACGCATAGACCAGCCGGCCCTCCCCACGGAACTGGTACCGCCACTCCACCGCAAACCCAGAACCAGGCTCCTGCCAGCCCGGCAGCACCGAGAACCCACAGTCCAGACGAGCCGCCCGCCCGAGACGAGAGCGCAGAACCGGGGTGTGAGAGAACACACTGAGAACCGCTGAGAGAGAGGAGCGAGAGGAGAACACACTGAGAACCACTGAGAGAGAGGAGAACACACTGAGAACCACTGAGAGAGAGGAGAGGAGAACACACTGAGAACCACTGAGAGAGAGGAGCGAGAGGAGAACACACTGAGAGAGAGAGAGGAGAGAGAGAACACACTGAGAACCACTGAGAGAGAGAGAGAGGAGAACACACTGAGAAGAGAGAGAGAGAGGAGAGAGAGAGAGAACACACTGAGAGAGAGAGAGAGAGAACACACTGAGAACCGCTGAGAGAGAGGAGAGAGGAGAACACACTGAGAACCACTGAGAGAGAGGAGAGAGGAGAACACACTGAGAACCGCTGAGAGAGAGGAGAGAGAGGAGAACACACTGAGAACCACTGAGAGAGAGGAGAGAGAGGAGAACACACTGAGAACCGCTGAGAGAGAGGAACGAGAGGAGAACACACTGAGAACCACTGAGGAGAGAGAGGAGAACACACTGAGAGAGAGAGAGAGAACACACTGAGAGAGAGAGAGAGAACACACTGAGAGAGAGAGAGAACACACTGAGAACCACTGAGAGAGAGAACACACTGAGAACCGCTGAGAGAGAGGAGAGAGGAGAACACACTGAGAACCGCTGAGAGAGAGGAGAGAGAGGAGAACACACTGAGAACCGCTGAGAGAGAGGAGAGAGAGAACACACTGAGAACCGCTGAGAGAGAGAAGAGAGAGAACACACTGAGAGAGAGAGAGAGGAGAGAGAGGAGAACACACAGAGAGAGAGGAGAGAGAGGAGAACACACTGAGACAGAGAGAACACACTGAGAACCGCTGAGAGAGAACACACTGAAAGAGAGAGAGAACACACTGAGAGAGAGAGAGGAGAGAGAGAACACAGTGAGAGAGAGGAGAACCCAGTGAGAGAGGAGAGATAGAGAGGAGAACCCACAGAGAGGAGAGAGAGAACACAGTGAGAGAGAGAACACAGAGAGAGGAGACAGAGAAAACACTGAGAGGAGAGAGAGAACACGCTGAGAGGATAGAGGAGAGAGAACAGTGAGAGAGGATAGAGAGGAGAACACAGAGAGAGGAGAACACAGTGAGAGAGGAGAGCAAGGAGACAGAACAGAGAGAGAGGAGAGAAAACAGAAAGCAGAGGGAACACACACAGAGGAGAGAGGGAACACACAGAGAGGAGAGAGGAAAGAGCACACAGAGAGAGAACACACTGAGAGAGAGGATAACCCATAAAGAGAGGAGAGAGTGAGACACTGTGACCTCATCATGGTTACCTGTGGCCTGCCCGGTTGCCGTGGGAACCCTCAAGATGCTGGACACACCTATGTCCCCTTTGTGGGCGGTGATGGAGGTGGAGAGCCAATCAGCTCCCAGGCGGGCTGGGCTGACCCCGCCGCTGGTCAGAGAGAGGCTCCAGTCCACATGGGCGGGCTGAGGAGTGAAGGGGTTAATCTCACACTGCGGCTTCTCCACAGCGCCCTCTACCGTCAGCAGAGAGGAACTGCACAGGGGCCCGGCCGGGTCTGAGAGAGAGAGAGAGAGAAAGAGAGGGGGGGGGTTAAAAGAGAGAAATCGTGAGAGAGAGAGAGAGAGAGAGAGAGAGAGAGAGAGAGAGAGAGAGAGAGAGAGAGAAGGGGGAAACTGACCCTTATAATAGTTTCCCACAGTAAAAACACAGCAAAGTGTAATAAAGCACAGTGAAAGCACAGTAAAACATAGGTAAGCATTGTAAAGCACAGAGAGGTATGGTAAAGCACATTAAAAAACAAACCATGTTGTAGGGAGTCAGTGTTACCTGTGCAGGTGTCTCAGTGTAAAGTAGTTACAGGTTGATGTAGAGTAGGGAGTCAGTGTTATCTGTGCAGGTGTCTCAGTGTACAGTCAGTGCAGGTGTCTCAGTGTACAGTGTTACAGGTTGATGTAGAGTAGGGAGTCAGTGTTACCTGTGCAGGTGTCTCAGTGTACAGTAGTTACAGGTTGATGTAGAGTAGGGAGTCAGTGTTACCTGTGCAGGTGTCTCAGTGTACAGTAGTTACAGGTTGATGTAGAGTAGGAGAGTGTTACCTGTGCAGGTGTCTCAGTGTACAGTAGTTACAGGTTGATGTAGAGTAGGGAGTCAGTGTTACCTGTGCAGGTGTCTCAGTGTACAGTAGTTACAGGTTGATGTAGAGTAGGGAGTCAGTGTTACCTGTGCAGGTGTCTCAGTGTACAGTAGTTACAGGTTGATGTAGAGTAGGGAGTCAGTGTTACCTGTGCAGGTGTCTCAGTGTACAAACACAGTAGTTACAGGTTGATGTAGTGTACAGGGAAAGCAGTGTTAAACTGTGCAGGTGTCTCAGTGTACAGTAGTTACAGGTTGATGTAGAGTAGGGAGTCAGTGTTACCTGTGCAGGTGTCTCAGTGTACAAAGTTACAGGTTGATGTAGAGTAGGGAGTCAGTGTTACCTGTGCAGGTGTCTCAGTGTACAGTAGTTACAGGTTACCTGTGCAGGTGTCTCAGATGTTACAGGTTGATGTAGGGGAGTCAGTGTTACCTGTGCAGGTGTCTCAGTGTACAGTAGTTACAGGTTGATGTAGAGTAGGGAGTCAGTGTTACCTGTGCAGGTGTCTCAGTGTACAGTTTACAGGTTGATGTAGAGTAGGGAGTCAGTGTTACCTGTGCAGGTGTGTCAGTGTACAGTAGTTACAGGTTGATGTAGAGTAGGGAGTCAGTGTTACCTGTGCAGGTGTCTCAGTGTACAGTAGTTACAGGTTGATGTAGTGTAGGGAGTCAGTGTTACCTGTGCAGGTGTGTCAGTGTACAGTAGTTACAGGTTGATGTAGAGTAGGGAGTCAGTGTTACCTGTGCAGGTGTCTCAGTGTACAGTAGTTACAGGTTGATGTAGAGTAGGGAGTCAGTGTTACCTGTGCAGGTGTCTCAGTGTACAGTAGTTACAGGTTGATGTAGTGTAGGGAGTCAGTGTTACCTGTGCAGGTGTGCGGCTGTTCAATGTCCTGTAGGGAGTCTCATGTCTCTGTACAGTGGGTGAGTGTCTCTGTGTTACCTGTATACAGGTGTGTGGATTCCTGTGTATTGTTACCTGTACTCAGGTGTGTCGGTGCAGTGCACTTACCAGAGACGTGGTAGACCCTCTTGGGGTCGATGTCAGCGGGGTGGTTCTGCTCCGGCCCGGTCTGGTCGGCGCTGGTTCTGATGTACAGGAGGGATTTCTCCTGCGTCATGGCGGAGGGGAAGCTGCCTGGCTTTTCCTTCACATACCAACAGTCAAGCACGGGGCACACGCTGAGAACAGGAGGGGCTGGGGGGAGAGAGGGGAGAGGGGTAGGAAGAGAGTGAGGGAGGGAGAAGAGGAGGGAGAGAGGTGGTGGAGAGGGTGAGGGAGGGAGTAGAGGTGAGAGAGGGGTAGGGGAGAGGGTGAGGGAGGGAGTAGAGGGGGGAGAGGGGTAGGGGAGGGGTGAGGGGGGGAGTAGAGGTGGGAGAGGGTAGGGGAGAGGGTGAGGAGGGAGTAGAGGTGGGAGAGGGGTAGGGGAGAGGGTGAGGGAGGGAGTAGAGGTGAGAGAGGGGTAGGGGAGAGGGTGAGGGAGGGGGTAGAGGTGAGAGAGGGGTAGGGGAGAGGGTGAGGGAGGGAGTAGAGGAGGGAGAGGGGTAGGGGAGAGGGTGAGGGAGGGAGTAGAGGAGGGAGAGGGGTAGGGGAGAGGGTGAGGGAGGGAGTTGAGGTGGGAGAGGGGTAGGGGAGAGGGTGAGGGAGGGGTTGAGGAGGGAGGGGGTAGGGAGAGGGGAGGGAGGAGTTGAGGTGGGAGAGGGGTAGGGGAGAGGGTGAGGGAGGGGGTGGGGGAGAGGGGGTAGGGGAGAGGGTGAGGGGGAGGGGTTGAGGGAGGGAGGGAGGGAGGGGTAGGGAGAGGGTGAGGGAGGGAGTAGAGGAGGGAGTTGAGGAGGGAGAGGGGTAGGGGAGAGGGGAGAGGGAGGGAGGGGGGAGTAGAGGAGGGAGAGGGGTAGGGGAGAGGGTGAGGGAGGGAGTAGAGGAGGGAGAGGGGTAGGGGAGAGGGTGAGGGAGGGAGTAGAGGTGGGAGAGGGGTAGGCGAGAGGGTGAGGGAGGGAGTAGAGGAGGGAGAGGGGTAAGGGAGAGGGTGAGGGAGGGAGTAGAGGTGGGAGAGGGGTAGGGGAGAGGGTGAGGGAGGGAGTAGAGGTGGGAGAGGGGTAGGGGAGAGGGTGAGGGAGGGAGTAGAGGAGGGAGAGGGGTAGGGGAGAGGGTGAGGGAGGAGGGAGAGTTACTGTTAGACACACCATTGGTCCAAACAGACACCTCCACACACCCCCAGTCTGACTCTCTCAATAATCTGTGCTGAAGACATGTCAGAACCAAATGTCATCACAACTCGATAAGAGGCTCTCTAATGCATTTACACAAGAGTGAAGTGTGACTGACTGACAGACACAGAGGCCTGTATTCATCAAGCGTTTTCCGCAAATTCGCTGCTTCCGACACTTTTTCTAAATGGAATAAAATACAAAGTTAAAATGCAGTAAGTCACAGCGCACATGGTTTATTTTATAGATGCTGTGTATGAGCAAATCATTCTTGATACATTTTACGTCTGGTGTGGGCGTGTGTAGCCTGTCCTGGGCCAGAGACTCAGGACAGAGCCTCGATCGATCGCGTGGAGATGCCCCCCGAGGGATCACCTCTCTAGGGGGAAAAGTCCAGCACCCGAAAGTAAAAATAAAAACTCGAGGAGGGGGAGGGCTGACTGTGTAACCGGTATAAAAAACATGTCTTCAAACACGAACAAGGAGGAACTGCTGGTGTCGGCGCTGCAGAGTCGCGCACACAGGCAGCGCTGCGAAATTGAAAGTAAAAAATACAAATACACAAAACAAACCGACATTTTGTTTCCCTTAACCTACGCGTTCACAAAAAAACACACAAATATATATATATACATAAAAAATAAACTTGGTCCAGCTTTGTCGACCCCAAACTTCGTGTGTATTTTTTTTCTAAAGCAACAGACTAGAAATAATGACTACAGTTAACGCTACAATCGTTTTTAAAATTATTATTATTATTTTACGTTAAATGCAAACAGTATCAAACTAAAGCACGTTCTTGTCATGTTTTATCAAGTCGTGCCTTTCAAACCTTATCGATCTCCACACCGAATATCTTTAATAATAATACTAATATTGAAATATGTTACAAATATTTCGAAATGTTTACTTACCCATATAGCTGCTGCATATCAGCGCAATAAAGGCCAGTTTGCAAATAGTGGAGATCTCTGGCATTGTGCAGAGCCTGGGTTTGCGAGGGGCTGTGATGAGAGAGAGAGACCCAGTCTGGTTTTCCCTGCTGAGCCCAAAGCAACCGATAACACAAGTATACTGGGTTAGTTTCACTTTCACTGGTACTACGCGCATGTGTCTCTGTGCTTATCTTACTCGGGGCAGGTGCAGTGTCTAATGCATTTTTTTATTTTTATTCATATGTATGGAGATTGTTCATTTTCTGTAGAGCGATACAGTGTCTATAAGCCGCAGAGCGACACCTTCTAGATTCACAGCGCGATGCTACAATTACAAAGCGCCATAGGCTTTATTTAAAAAGCAACGTCTATCGATTTATAACATCAATTAAAACAAAACCCCAAATGTCAACAGAAAAAAACTAAAAATAGCTACATGTGACCAAGTTGTTGCGCTAATTACTATTTGTAAGAAAATGAACTTGATATAAAAGTTTTATATTTAAGTGTGTTGTTTTTAAGGCGGTTTTAAACTAGTTTTAACGATGTATCCCGAAGTTTCTCGAGGCTTGCTTCGTCTTTACGCCTCCGCACAGCCCTCCCCTAGCTCTACCCGGACGGCCGAAGCTTGTCGAAGCATAACCAAAGTCAAAACAAAGATTCGGCATTCTCCGTCGCGGTTTCCGAGACTTGCCGAAAAATAATACTTCAACGCTTGTTCTAGCCGAAGTTGTACGAAAAAAAAAAAAAAAGTTTACAGAGAGAATTTGCAAACTGCTGAGCTGGATTGAGCCACGTCACTACTCCAGCGAGACAGAGCAGCGAACTACCGGGGCAGGAGTTAGGACACCGGGCGGAGAAATGAACCGATAAACACACCGAGCCAGCTACACGGACAGAGACGACAGCGCGATACGTCTTTTCTGTTTTTATTACACGCGTATAACGAGTAATTACTAACAATTATCGACATGACTACTCTCACTATGATAGCACGAATCCAGGACGGACTGCTGCTCGCCGCCTCCATGCAAGAGAGCGAACAGGTAATGTGAGCCACAGTACTCTCTGTAATAATAATAATAATAATAATAATAATAATAATAATAATAATAATAATAATAACAACAATATATTGCATTATTAGTTTTAATCAGCACTTTTTAGTCGCAAAGCGCCGGGCTCTGTGTTACAAAGGTCAGCGGTACCTGACACTTGTGTGAGTTTATATCAGCGATATTTAAAACTCTGTATGCTTCTCGTGTGAGTTCCTGTCCCCATGCAAAGCAGCGCTGAGACTGTGGTGATGTGATCATGCTTAGCATGAGATAATGTATTTGTATTTGCCCCGAGGGCCAGAGAGATTATGACACTATAAGCTTTTTCGACATTTCAAGAGCTAAAGGAGAATGTGAGGGTGAAACCATTAGTGTCTGATCCACATTGCAGCGCAGTTTGATCCATTCCTGACACACTGTGGCTAATCAAGCTCTTTACAAAACCTGGAGTGGGTGAAGCTGCTATGCAATATGAGTCTCATTTCCATCCCTGTATAGGATATTAAACAGGAGAGAGAGACCCGCACTGTAGCAGGGATTGGAATAAGACATCCATTGCATAGCAGTGTGATCCATTCCTGGTTTTACTAAGAGTTTAACACTAGAAGGTCCGGAGATAGACTCGTACCTATATATAATCAGCACAGATAATGCGCTTCTCCACGTCACCTTTCTGCACAGGGCACAGCTGTTCGAAGTTTTATTTTTATTGCACTTGCCAACCTGGCATTGGCGTCTCTTGCGGCTCTCAGAGGGGTTGCCAGCTTCAGCTGTGGGTACACGTATGGCAGTCTCCCTCTGTTCCAAATGCTTCTTTATTATTTATTTCTTAGCAGACGCCCTTATCCAGGGCGACTTACAATCGTAAGCAAATACATTTCAAGTGTTACAATACAAGTAATACAATAAGAGCAAGAAATACAATAACTTTTGTTCAAGTGTGACAAACCACAATTCAATAATACAGCAGATAATAGTGATAGTTACATCAGGGTATGATTAAATAGTGATAGTTACATCAGGATATGATTAAATATAAAATACTACAGGTTAAACACTTGGCAGATTACAGTATTCTGAAGTACAGGATTAAATGCAGTAAAATAGGGGGCAGATAAGAGCAAAATAAAGCACATTTAAATGAAGGGTGATAGTGTCCCAGGATACAAACAGAGGAGTTCTACAGGTGCTGTTTGAAGAGGTGAGTCTTAAGGAGGCGCGAATGTGGTCAGGGACTGGGCAGTCCTGACATCTGTAGGAAGGTCATTCCACCACTGCGGAGCAAGGGTGGAGAAGGAGCGGGCTCTGGAGGCAGGGGAGCGTAGCGGAGGTAGAGCTAGTCTTCTAGTGCAGGCGGAGCGGAGAGGTCGAGTGGGGGTGTAGGGAGAGATGAGGGTCTGGAGGTAGCTGGGTGCAGTCTGGTCAAGGCATCTGTAGGCTAGTACAAGGGTCTTGAACTGGATGCGAGCGGTGATCGGGAGCCAGTGGAGCGGCGGAGTAGTGGAGTAGCGCGTGGGCGAGGCAGAGAGAACACCAGGCGGGCAGCAGAGTTCTGGATGAGCTGGAGCGGACGGGTAGCGGACGCAGGGAATATATATATTCTCTCCTTGGTAAACTCTTCTCCGTGCATTCTTTGTAAAGTACCCAGGAGTTGATGGCTGCTAGGTCCAATACATTGTAAAACACCTGAACAGGCCACCGTCGGGAGT
>CM072699.1:2209276-2256776 GCA_036884735.1 Huso huso | reverse complement strand
CTGACACTGAGACACACTGACACTGATACTGAGACACACACACACACACACACACTGACACTGAGACACACTGACACTGACACTGAGACACACTGACACTGACACTGAGACACACTGACACTGACACTGAGACACACTGACACTGACACTGAGACACACTGACACTGAGACACACTGACACTGACATTGAGACACACTGACACTGAGACACACTGACACTGACACTGAGACACACTGACACTGAGACACACTGACATTGAGACACACTGACACACACTGACACTGACACTGAGACACACTGACACTGACACTGACACTGAGACACACACACACACACACACAGACACACTGACACTGACACTGAGACACACACACACACACACACACAGAGACACACTGACACTGACACTGAGACACACACACACAGAGACACACAAGGACACACTGACACTGAGACACACACGCACAGAGACACACTGACACTGAGACACACTGACACTGAGACACACACGCACAGAGACACACTGACACCGAGACACACACGCACAGAGACACACTGACACCGAGACACACACACACAGAGACACACTGACACACAGACACACACGCACAGAGACACACTGACACAGAGACACACACACACACAGACACACACGCACAGACACACTGACACTGAGACACACACGCACAGAGACACACTGACACTGAGACACTGACACACTGAAACACACGCACGACACACACTGACACACTGACACTGAGACACACTGACACACTGACACTGACACACTGACACTGAGACACACTGACACTGAGACACACACACACACAGAGACACACAGAGACACACTGACACTGAGACACACACGCACAGAGACACACTGACACTGAGACACACGCACAGAGACACACTGACACAGAGACACACGCACAGAGACACACAGACACTGAGACACACACACACAGACACACACACACAGAGACACACACTGACACACACGCACTGAGACACACTGGCACAGAGACACACTGGCACTGAGACACACACACGCACAGAGACACACTGACACCGAGACACACACGCACAGAGACACACTGACACTGAGACACACTGACACTGAGACACACTGACACTGAGACACACACGCACAGAGACACACTGACACTGAGACACACACGCACAGAGACACACTGACACACAGACACATTGACACAAAGACACACTGATTCACTGACACAGACTCTGAGACACTGAGACACAGAGACACACTGACACACTGATACACAGACAAACTGAGACACACACACAGAGACACACTGAGACACAGGCACACTGACACACATGCACAGAGCTGCAGGACGTGCAGAGGATCATGGTCTGCAGAGAGGCGCTGTCAGGTACACACACTCTGTAAGACACACCATCACAAACACACACACACACACACCATCACAAACACACACACACACACACACACACACACACACACACACACACACACACACACACACACACACACACACACACACACACACACACACACACACACACACACACACACACACACACACACACACCTTCACAAACACACACACCATCACAAACACACACACACACCATCACAAACACACACACCATCACATACACTCACAGACTGACACAACCAGCGATAAGTTTGAAAAAGTGTTCTTTAAATATCTCAGGAGTTTCATTTTTGTGAATGCTGGCTTTGTGCAGAACAAGATGTCTCTGCTCTCAGTCTGTATAGTCCAGATTCCTCGAGGCCTTGCACTCACCTGTTTGCAGACTGCGCAGGGAGGGAATGCAGCTTCTGAACTGGAACAGACTCCCTGAAACCTCAAATAACGTCTCTCTCTGTCTCTGTCTGTCTGTCTCTCTGTCTGTCTCTCTGTCTGTCTCTGTTTCAGCGCTGGACTCAAAAGCCAGTAACCTGTCTGCCCTGTCGAAGAAGTACAGGCAGGACGCCAAATACCTGAACACTCGCTCTCTGTATGCCAAGATAGGATTGGCGAGCGCGGTGTGCATGATCATATTCCTGTACGCACGCTTCTGGTGGCTGGTCTGAGCAGACTGAGGCGCTGCAGCCACAGCAGCGTCACATCTCCAGTGCCCCCTTAGCAATCATTCGGAGGGCTTCTGATTGGAGTTACACAGACGCTGTGTGTTTGTAAGCTGTTTTGACTGTGAGTTCAGGAGCTGCTCTTCAGTTCTGGTTGTCTGCCAGACATTTGTAATGGAGGCTTAAGAGTCTTGATATTAGTGAGCGCCCTCTAGTGCACAGCTAGAGAATTGCCAGCAAAACTAAAGGAAATTGATGCAGAGTGGCAGATCGCTTGATGGCGCTGGCTCTTAGTTCGATAAAGACAGATGTTTGCAGCAGACAACTAGAACTGAAGAACAGCTCCTGAACTTGTAGTCACAGCACCCTTAAACACAGCGTTCCCCGTCTCCAAATGCTGCTGCAACTGTGTGGTCCAGTGGTTAAAGAAAAGGGCTTGTAACCAGTGTGACCCTGAGCAAGTCACTTAACCTCCTTGTGCTCCGTCTTTCGGATGAGACGTAGTTGTAAGTGACTCTGCAGCTGATGCATAGTTCACACATCCTAGTCTCTGTAAGTCGTCTTGGATAAAGGCGTCTGCTAAATAAACAAATAATAATAAATAACAGACCTGTCATTTGTCTCTTCATTGTTAACATCCTGAGAACTTTTCACACTTATAACTTTGAAGTCTGTTTCAAAGCTCTTTTCACAATGTCCGCTCTAGTGCTCTGATAGTGTCAGGATTATTGCCCACATTTGTCAAACAGGTAACACAGCAACAACGATCCATGATGTGGCACGGAACAGAAAAACCAGAGCACTTGTGATGTTCTCCCTGGACAGATCTCAAACCCCAGTGCACTGGAGCAGACATTTTGAAAAGAGCTTTGAAACAGACTGTAAACAGTGTCAAAAGTTGTCAGAAGGTGTATAAGTTATAAGTGTAAAAAGTTAACAATGAAAAGAGAAATGACAGGTACGTTATTTAAACAGATGTAGCAGCACATGGTGACGGGTAGCGCTATATTTTTCTGAACCCCGCTACTCCTTAACACAGTCTTATCAAATGGAAATAAAGAACCAGTATTTGGGTGCAATGTGGATCCCTCATTGCAATAACATAGACAGGTAAGAGGACAGTGATTCGATCGAAGAGAATTCAACTTGATGCTGCTGGAATCACAAGCAGCAGCACACACTCCTCAAGAACACTTCTCCGCTTCAAACACATTTCTTTTTAGTTGGTCTTGAAATCTACAGGGAGAAGTTGTTTTCATAACTTTGCCCTACTTTATTTTAACAACCCCACCTCCTCCTTCCTCAGAGAATGCATGCAGGACCAATCATAACCCAGGGTGAACCCATTTAGGACAGCATTCCCTGGAACATAAATGTACGAAACTCTTCACACAAACATTTCAAAGTCTTTATCGAGGTGTTCCTGAAATTGATTGTGTAAGATGTATTTTTAGTACTCTTTTTATACCCACTGGACTAAGAAGTGGCCTTATTTATCCTCAGGATTTCAGTCAATCTCATTATTGCAAGAATCGTGGCAAAGGTTAACCTTTCGTAAGACTTCTGCCTTCTTCAGGGTTTTTTCATAGTGTAATATTGTTAATAGTTTATTTGTCAGACACCAGCATTGCCCTGTGTACAGTACAGCACAGCGAGGCTGTGCCCAGCACACTAGATTACAACTTTGTATCAACACCATGCTGGGTAGCTGCTGTAGTTCTGTACAGGGTTTTATATTAGTGTTATATAGTGTGGATTGCCCTGTGCCAGCGCACTAGATCAGAACTTTACACCATGTACAGTTCACAGGGTTTTAGGCTCTGCCCAGCACACAGCAGGCAATGTCAGCGCACTAGAACAGCACTTTATACAGACACCATGCTGGGTAGCTGCTGTAGTTCTGTACAGGGTTTTAGTGTGATCCCTCCAGCACTGTCCTGTGTAAGTACAGCACAGCGAGGCTCTGCCCAGCACACAGCAGGCAATGTGATCAGAACTTCAGACACCATGCTGGGTAGCTTATAGTGTGATCCCTCCAGCACTGTCCTGTGTAAGTACAGCACAGCGAGGCTCTGCCCAGCACACAGCAGGCAATGCCAGTAGAACTGAATGGATTGTAAATCGTGGGATGACAGACAGAATGAGGATTGGGAGTCAGTTTCAAGTTTAATAACATGCAGTAGTGTATTTAGGAGAACTCTGCTCTCTTGCACCAAATAATTCTGCGTAATGGCTTATGAATGACTTAAAGCCACCATCTGCATTGGAAGAAATGACTGAACATGTTGAAAACATTATTGCTTTGAAACTGGACAGGTACTGTTTAAAATAATAAAATAAAGTATTTATGTTTCAGTGTTGCTGCCCTTGTGTGATGTGATTCCAAAGTGTCAAAGGCTCCCTTATACAAGTTTACCACAGTACAGCTCTACAGTAATGCTTTTCTCATGATTATACTATGAATTTACCCTGGTTTACCATGTCTTTTAATATGCTTTACCAGACCTCTCTGTGCTTTACAATGCTTCCTACAGTATGCTTTACCAGACCTCTCTGTGATTACGCTGAGATTTAATCTTTGGGCTCCATTTAAACTGTAACTTGTGTTATATAAAGAAATACAAGTTTGATTTCTCTGAAAATGTTCTGCCCTGTTAATAAAACCCTAAGTACACCAGAACAGTTTCAGGAATATCATCGTCAGCACAGTGGATAGGAGCCCCTTCTTTCTCAATCTCATGAGTTACAGCACAGTGGATAGGAGCCCCTTCTTTCTCAATCTCATGAGTTACAGCACAGTGGATAGGAGCCCCTTCTTTCTCAATCTCATGGGTTACAGCACAGTGGATAGGAGCCCCTTCTTTCTCAATCTCATGAGTTACAGCACAGTGGATAGGAGCCCCTTCTTTCTCAATCTCATGAGTTACAGCACAGTGGATAGGAGCCCCCTCTCTCAATCTCATGAGTTACAGCACAGTGGATAGGAGCCCCTTCTTTCTCAATCTCATGGGTTACAGCACAGTGGATAGGAGCCCCTTCTTTCTCAATCTCATGGGTTACAGCACAGTGGATAGGAGCCCCCTCTCTCAATCTCATGAGTTACAGCACAGTGGATAGGAGCCCCTTCTTTCTCAATCTCATGGGTTACAGCAGGGTGGATAGGAGCCCCTTCTTTCTCAATCTCATGGGTTACAGCAGGGTGGATAGGAGCCCCTTCTTTCTCAATCTCATGAGTTACAGCACAGTGGATAGGAGCCAATTTTCACTCAACCTACATTAATCTGCTGATTCCAGAAAGAGAAAAAAATAGATAAATATGGATCTTGACTATTTATGTGA
Organism: Huso huso; assembly: GCA_036884735.1. Lineage (NCBI taxonomy): Eukaryota > Metazoa > Chordata > Actinopteri > Acipenseriformes > Acipenseridae > Huso > Huso huso. The sequence continues at coordinate 2,251,356 of CM072699.1, read as the reverse complement.
AAGATGCTATTTGTCTATTTTAAGCTACAGCACGATTCTCAAAGAGCCCCATGAGAACTGCATGAACTAGCAGGGTCTCACTGTACCCTACCCCATGAGAACTGCATGAACTAGCAGGGTCTCACTGTACCCTACCCCATGAGAACTGCATGAACTAGCAGGGTCTCACTGTACCCTACCCAATGAGAATTGAATTCACTAGCAGGGTCTCAGTGTACCCTACCTACACCATGAGAACTGCATTAACTAGCAGGGTCTCACTGTACCCTACCCCATGAGAACTGCATGAACTAGCAGGGTCTCACTGTACCCTACCCCATGAGAACTGCATGAACTAGCAGGCTCTCACTGTACCCTACCCCATGAGAATTGAATGAACTAGCAGGGTCTCAGTGTACCCTACCTACACCATGAGAACTGCATTAACTAGCAGGGTCTCAACCCCAGCCCAGGGTCTCATTGTACCCTCACCCCCCATGAGAACTGCATTAACTAGCAGGGTCTCACTGTACCCTACCCCATGAGAACTGCATTCACTAGCAGGGTCTCAGTGTACCCTACCTATACCATGAGAACTGCATTAACTAGCAGGGTCTCACTGTACCCTACCCCATGAGAACTGCATTCACTAGCAGGGTCTCACTGTACCCTACCTACCCCCATGAGAACTGCATTAACATAGCAGGGTCTCACTGTACCCTACCTACCCCCATGAGAACTGCATGAACTAGCAGGGTCTCACTGTACCCTACCCCATGAGAACTGCATTAACATAGCAGGGTCTCACTGTACCCTACCTACCCCCATGAGAACTGCATTAACTAACAGGGTCTCACTGTACCCTACCTACCTACTTCTTTAACTACCTGACATAAAATTCCTATTGGTGCCTTTTTAGGTTGCAGAAAGCTCACCGTTTCAATGCAGGCAATCTTGCAGTTCCTGGGTCATTTCCCCTGGAGTTTGAAATTGTCCTTTCATGAGTGAACTAGCTGCTGCTTGCCCCATTGATTGAGATGAACTAGCTGCTGCTTGCCCTATTGATTGAGATGAACTAGCTGCTGCTTGCCCCATTGACTGAGATGAACTAGCTGCTGCTTGCCTTATTGACTGAGATGAACTAGCTGCTGCTTGCCCCATTGACTGAGATGCTGTGCAGCTGGTAACCTGGCCCGGAGACACTGCAGAAGTGAAACAGAAACAGAATAACTGAAAGCAGCTGTGTTTTATTAACAGAAAGCAGCTATGTGTTTGTCTGGTTATCCACATCCTGTCTGGGCTCCTGCACCGGCTTCTTCATTGTCTTCGTTTCATGGCATTGCGTGAAGCCCGTCCCTCTGGGTCAAGAAGACCAACAGCAGCAGCGTCCAGAACCCTGAGAGAGACAACATCAGGGTGGAACAGGGAGCACACAGCAAGCTGGCTCAACAGCCTTTCATCTTCCTCTGGAGGCCTGGCTTCCAATCTGGGGGGCTAGGTTGTGCTAGCGGGTTCATGTTAATACACTAGACCAGCCTTTCACCTATATGGCAGCATATCATTTTAATTTGGTGCTGTAAGTGTTTGCAACATACAATGTGTGAGTCGAACATCAAGTGCTTAATGACATTTTCAAACGAAATGTGAAAAATCCTTTCCTGATGAAGCTGACAAGAACAAAGTAATCAAGAAAGCAGGGGCACCGTTGGAAAAGGAAAGCTGTGTATTTCACTTTTAAAGGGCTGGTCAAAGTCAAGCTATAGAAGGCAGTTAGAAGATTAGAATGCGCATCGCAAAACACGCAAGCCTTTTGCAGACGGGGAGTAGATAAAAGCAGCTTTGAGTGTTTGTTTAATGATCTTCCAAACAAAGACCTGATCTTGTCACAAATCAAAGAACCGTGATAGTGAAATGGCAGAAAATGAGAGAGAGAGAGAGAGGGAATTTCTACGTAATTTCTGATTTTAAACCCGCACAATACTTGTTTTGTTCTGGGAGGGCTTTGTTGCAAAACTGGAGTTATTTTTGAGGGGCATTTGCTCTTCAAGCTTTGCTGCTTTCTGCATTTTTATTTCATTTTCACACACAGATTGTAGCAGTCTGAAGAATTCAGCACCACTGCCAATTCAATTTCAGGGCAAACTTCAAATAATGATGATTGTTTTACCTGAATGTCTTGATCAGAAAGGTGAATAGAACACAGCTCTGCATTCTAGGGAAGATTGACTGCTTTTGTTTATTAGTGTTCAACCCTGAGAGTGGTATTAGTGGTATTACATCAGTGAAACAGCTCTCTACTTCCCTCTCTCACCTGCTTGGCTCATCCAGATCACCCGTCCAATCAGTACGGCCAGTATAGCCAGTCCAGCCACTATGACTCCAGTAAGGAGCCCATAAGAGGGGTAGCTCTTATGCACTGCAAACACAGAGCAGGGTTTGTGGGAGTTCATTTACTGCACTCAGTCAGCCAGGGCAAATCAACACAGGAACAACTTCACTGAATTGAATCAACACAATAACAGTTCAAGGATCTTTCTCAGCTGGTAGGTCCCGTCCTGGTTGGGAAGCACCTCCCCACTCTGCACTCCCTCCTCCAGCTGATCCCATCCATCTCTGACCCAGGTCACCTCCACAGCGCGGGGGAAGAACCCGGTCACATGAAACAGGACCTCTGTGTCTGCAGATCCACGAGCTTTCCTCTGGAGCAGTGTCACTGCAGGAGGAACTGCAGAGAGAGAGTGTCTATATCAGGGAGAGCAGAGTCACTGTAGAGAGAGAGTGTCTATATCAGGGAGAGAGTGTCTATATCAGGGAGAGCAGAGTCACTGCAGGGAGAGAGTGTCTATATCAGGGAGAGAGTGTCTATATCAGGGAGAGAGTGTCTATATCAGGGAGAGCAGAGTCACTGCAGAAAGAGAGTATCTATATCAAGGAGAGAGTGTCTATATCAGGGAGAGCAGAGTCACTGCAGAGAGAGAGTGTCTATATCAGGGAGAGCAGAGTCACTGCAGAGAGAGAGTGTCTATATCAGGGAGAGAGTGTCTATATCAGGGAGAGAGTGTCTATATCAGGGAGAGCAGAGTCACTGCAGAGAGAGAGTGTCTATATCAGGGAGAGAGTGTCTATATCAGGGAGAGAGTGTCTATATCAGGGAGAGCAGAGTCACTGCAGAGAGAGAGTGTCTATATCAGGGAGAGAGTGTCTATATCAGGGAGAGCAGAGTCACTGCAGAGAGAGAGTGTCTATATCAGGGAGAGAGTGTCTATATCAGGGAGAGAGTGTCTATATCAGGGAGAGAGTGTCTATATCAGGGAGAGAGTGTCTATATCAGGGAGAGAGTGTCTATATCAGGGAGAGAGTGTCTATATCAGGGAGAGCAGAGTCATTGCAAAGAGAGAGTGTCTGCACACTCCACACTGCACACTCCACACTCCACACTGTACACTGCACACAGTACACTGCACACAGTACACTGCACACTGCACTCAGTTTAGGTTGTGTGGACCGGATGGCAGCTGCCACAAAGCAGGACCAGCAGCTGATGTTTGAGCAGCTTCTTCTTTATCAATTTAAAAGGTCATTTCAAGAGAAATATGTAGCTCCCACTGCCATGACCATGTGGAGGTCAGAATAGTAAATCTACACTTAATGACTTAATGAGAGTCACAGCAAAGTCTGCAAAATAATCGATACATTCCTGTGTGTGTGTGTGTGTGTCAGTGTGTGTGTGTGTGTGTGTGTGTGTGTCAGTGTGTGTGTGTCAGTGTGTGTGTGTGTGTGTGTGTGTGTGTGTGTGTGTGTGTGTGTGTGTCAGTGTGTGTGTGTCAATGTGTGTGTGTCAGTGTGTGTTAGTATGTGTGTGTCTGTACCACTATGTACTACCTGTACTACCGTAGTAACTGATCTGCTCCCCATCCACCAGCCCCACTACACTGAACTTGGGGAACTCCGTCTCCTCTGAGACCCCCGTTTAGAAATACCTCAGGGAGTGGGCTCCTGGGACAGGGATGAAGGGAACATGCAAGTTTGTGGCTCTAGGTGGCGCTAGCGGGTTAATGTTAATGCACTAGACCAGCCTTAACCTTTCTCTGGAAGCCTAAAAACTCACACACCATTTCTAACTTTAGAAAAATTGGTACACACTTTATTTCTTTTTTTAAATTTATTAGTCACCAGTTAGTTTGTTTTTTTATCATTTTCTCCCAATTTGGAATATCCAGTTATTTTTTTCAGCTCAGCTCACCACTACCACCCCACTCAGCCAATTGTGCTCCGCCCCCTGGGAGCTCCCGTTCATGGTCGGCAGTGGAACAGCCTGGAGTGGTGCCTTTACCGGATGCACCACTCTGGAGCCCCAATTGGTACACACTTTACTGGTAAACCTGGCTCCTCATTACAGAGAACCTGACCCCAAACCACAGTGACCTGATTCTAGAATTAGAACAGAGAACGGCAGTGTTCTGTGGTCCAGCCAATGTAGGTCAAAAGTGGCCTGGTAGCTTTTTCACTCACCAGTAAAGTTTAAAAGTGTCTACGTGTCAGTTTGCAGACAGGCTTCAGGGTGAGCGTATTCAAGGATCTGAAACATTGCATACTGTATGTAGGCAATAATGATACATATATGAATTACCATGAAGAGATTCTGTTGTCAGGAGTCTTAACTGTAATTATGTGTCCTGATGATAGATTCAAATCATATCTGGGATGTGGATGGAAGGATGATACTAACCAAACTTAAACTGAGTGCCTGTATTCAATTGAGCCAGTAAAACACGGCTATAATGATATGTTTTATTGGAAGTTATACTTGCTGTATTAATTCTATGTATACCAGTGGAAAATGCTGATGCACGTTGTGGTTAGCTGGTGTATCTAAATGTTCTTGGTGTTGCCCCTCATCCAGACACAGGCACACCGTGTTCATATGGATAAGCACGGCCTTGATAAGAAAAAGCCTGCAATAAGATGAAGCATGTATGAATTGAGTTGTGTAGTTCTGTTGCAGGAAATGTGGGAGCTGCATTAACTGCTGTAGCTTGTAAGTTATATGGAACAGCAAAAGGGGGAATGCGTGTGTAAATGTATTGAATACTGGGTACAATTCCACGGCAGTTGAAATTGGTTTTGTTTGCTCGGGGCCAGGAGAGCTTGGTTTGTGTCCTTGAACATGCTGTTGGGTGCATCCCATGTTATCAGATAATAAGTATGGTAACCATTGGAGCAGCCTGGGGTGCAGGCTGTGTGCTAGTGGCTATGAATATCAAATGAAAAGGGGGCTCCTTTGTAGTTCTCTGCAATCCGTATGACAGCATTATAAGCTGTGAAGATTTCTAGTGAATAAAAACTACTCTGTTGAGATAAACACACACCCTATAGCCAGACTCCGTTGCAGTGTAATCTGCTCTGTGACAGACACATTTCCTTACCATCGATCCCCACTTTATGAAATAGCTCATTCAAATGAGCTCAATGGTTTCAGTTTTTTTTTACCATTGCTTATTAGAAATATATATATATATATATATATATATATATATATATATATATATATATAGATAGATAGATATTTATTAAGTAATTTTCTGGGAACTGCTCATCATACCAATGCCTCAACCTCATATAAACTAAACTTGGAACACATGCTGAATACACAATGCACCCCAAACCAGTCATTACAGTACTATTGTCTATTACAATTATAATAAAGCTATGAGGAATGTACATGTCTAGTGTTTAGGCTTCCCTAGACTTATTCCAAAGAGATGTGTTATCATAGGGGACAGCTTTTAAAAATCCAGTCCGAGTTTGAAAGGTTAGGATACAATCTGAGAGACACTAAAGGGTACTTTTCTTTGTTAAAGAATATCATTAGAAAGCAAGAATGAGTACTTCTTTAAACTCACCTGCTGAGACTTCCTGGAAACACAACATAGCAACAAGAATCCCTGCCATCATTCCACACAGAGTTTGGGTTTCTGCTGGTCTGTATTTTTCAGTAAATGCCATGCTAACAAATCAAAGTTCTGTGCTTGTAGTTTATATAGAGGTTTAAGACAAGCTGTAAAAGATGCCAGGGTGTTGACAACCAATGAGACAATCTGTGACATGTGTTCTGAGACAGGAAATAAATGGGGGGTAAACAGGACGTGTTATTGGCACCTAGTGCTGACAGATCCGGTCATGTTGCATTTTGTCATCTTTTAAGTTTGTTTCAGTTCAAAGATATACAAGTGTGGGAGGGTGTGGTAAGTTCACTGACACAGGACACAGACGTTTGGAGTTTAGAACACCGCTTGGTTGCACCGATTTATTTTCTCCACAAGGTGGCACGGTTGCACAGTTCAACCCAATACCAGCAATAGTAAAGGAAGACAGTCCACTCTTGGCGCACACGCAGGTGTCTGAAATAATAATCAAAACAGAAGGAGAAAGAAAACAGGAAAATAAAACACTGTTAACAAAACTACAAATAAAAGTTGCTGCTTCCTGCAGCTTCTCACAGCCGTCGCTATCCGAAGCGGCTCGGGTCTTCAGCTATGCTTTGCTGTCCCCTTACTTTCACTTACAGGGTTGCCCAGACTTCCCCAGCTAAACTAACAATGCCCCTGTCTGGTATGTAATTAAATCAAATGCAGCAGCTGCCTTCTGCAGCAGGGCTTGTTTGTCTTTTTCCTATTCCAGACACAATCGATCTGTGTTTAGATTGTGTATTCCAGGTTTTCGTAACCAGCTCCTGCGGTCATATTTCCTAGATGGGCAAGAGCGATGGGATAGGAAGCCATTATTTGTATAGGTCGAGCACCCCCCCCCCCCCAAGGCCCATCTCCTGACCACTCAGAGAGAGAGAGAGAAAACACACCCTCACCCAACCTCTCCATGTCATTGCCATGGTTGACAGGCGGATCCTACAGGGCTCATGACCTCCACCTTTAGGATCATGCATGCATCAGATAGCCAGCACTGACCTCGACCTGTTACATACCCTCCCCCTCAGAATGACACTACCGGTCCATTAGAAAATCCTACACCTATAGTTTTTCTCGCGGGGAAGGAGCTGATGTGCAGGACCGGGTGCTTGTTTCCCCACACCTCCTTAGACAACACTGCCCTGATACCTGTCTCTGACCTATCTCTGACGCATCCGTCTGCAGGGTGAACCACCTACTGAAATCAGGACTGCACAGCACTAGCTTGCTACACAGCCTTCGCTTCAAAGCGAGAAAGGCCCTCTGTCACGGCTCCATCACCTGAACCGTATTTGGGGCAGCCGTCCTGGTGAGGTCCGTCAAAGGAGTAGCGAGCGTGGCGAAGCTCGGGATGAACTTCTTATAGTAGCCCGCCAGTCCCAAGAAGGAGCGCACCTGGGTTTTTGTCGTAGGGACCGGACAGTCTGTCAAGGCTTTCACCTTAACAATCAGTGGTCTGATCTGGCCACTCCCTACTCGATACCGCAAATACTCCAACTCACTCTTCCCAATGGCACATTTCTTTGGGTTAGCAGTGAGCCCAGCCTCCTGCAAGGATTGCAATACCGCCACTACCTTACACAGATGACTCGGCCAGTCCTCACTGTGGATAACCACGTCATCTATGTAAGCAGTAAAACAATAAAATAGCATGTTTTTAAATGAACACAAAACAGTACATTTAAATAATAATACAACAAAATACACAATACGCACAGGGGCAGGGTACCCCACCACAAGGACTTCTCATTTTGCATCGTGAATTTTTTTTTTGTTGTTTTAAGAGAAATTGGTTGTCTGTTTATAGTTTAAATTTGCAAAAAGAAAAAAGGAAGAATTAATGGAAAATATGCCTCTTTTTGGCAATAGCAAAACACCCATCTGATCACAATTGATTGCACCTGTACCAAAATCTGACAGCATACCACTTTCTGAAATTACACAGGTCAGGTTTTGGTATGTGTACCACATTCTGACAAGGTACCACTTTCTAACATTGCACCGGTACTGTATCAAGAGTAATTACTATTCTGTCATGGGCATTACAGTGCACAGTGCTCTGGTTCAAGCACGCCACAATAATTTGCTGAGAAAACATGAATTTAAGTTGCTCCTCCCAAATTTGAACTTTTATTGCAGTCCAAAAAGTGCGACCTGGCTTCTGAGTTTTTTTTTTAGAGAAGAAATCCTGTGTTTCAGAAAGTATATGTGAACACAACAATTTACACCAAGAACATCTACGGTAGATACATCTAAGTACATAAATAAATAGTTCTATGTGGGTCTGTCTGTTTAACACATTCAGCTGAAGATGTATAGGAATGATGCAGATTAACTTCACACAGTTTGCATTCACAAAGAAGAGAGGCAGCTGGGAAACTGAGAACCTCATTCTTTTCATTGATTAATATAGAATATATAACAGAATATAACAGAGTCAGTGAGGACCGGCTCCTATAATAACATCACCCTGCGGAATATAGCAGAGTCAATGAGGACCGGCTCCTATAATAACATCACCCTGCGGAATATAACAGAGTCAATGAGGACCGGCTCCTATAATAACATCACCCTGCAGAATATAACAGAGTCAATGAGGACCGCTCCTATAATAACATCACCCTACAGAATATAACAGAGTCAATGAGGACCGGCTCCTATAATAACATCACCCTGCAGAATATAACAGAGTCAATGAGGACCGGCTCCTATAATAACATCACACTGCAGAATATAACAGAGTCAATGAGGACCGGCACCTATAATAACATCACCCTGCAGAATATAACAGAGTCAATGAGGACCGGCTCCTATAATAACATCACCCTGCAGAATATAACAGAGTCAATGAGGACCGGCTCCTATAATAACATCACCCTGCAGAATATAACAGAGTCAATGAGGACCGCTCCTATAATAACATCACCCTGCAGAATATAACAGAGTCAATGAGGACCGGCTCCTATAATAACATCACCCTGCAGAATATAACAGAGTCAATGAGGACCGGCTCCTATAATAACATCACCCTGCAGAATATAACAGAGTCAATGAGGACCGGCTCCTATAATAACATCACACTGCAGAATATAACAGAGTCAATGAGGACCGTCCTATAATAACATCACCCTGCAGAATATAACAGAGTCAATGAGGACCGCTCCTATAATAACATCACCCTGCAGAATATAACAGAGTCAATGAGGACCGGCTCCTATAATAACATCACCCTGCAGAATATAACAGAGTCAATGAGGACCGGCTCCTATAATAACATCACCCTGCAGAATATAACAGAGTCAATGAGGACCGGCTCCTATAATAACATCACCCTGCAGAATATAACAGAGTCAATGAGGACCGGCTCCTATAATAACATCACCCTGCAGAATATAACAGAGTCAATGAGGACCGGCTCCTATAATAACATCACCCTGCAGAATATAACAGAGTCAATGAGGACCGGCTCCTATAATAACATCACCCTGCAGAATATAACAGAGTCAATGAGGACCGGCTCCTATAATAACATCACCCTGCAGAATATAACAGAGTCAATGAGGACCGGCTCCTATAATAACATCACCCTGCAGAATATAACAGAGTCAATGAGGACCAGCTCCTATAATAACATCACCCTGCAGAATATAACAGAGTCAATGAGGACCGGCTCCTATAATAACATCACCCTGCAGAATATAACAGAGTCAATGAGGACCGCAGAATATAACCAATGATAAATAACATCACCCTGCAGAATATAACAGAGTCAATGAGGACATCACCCCTGCAGAATATAACAGAGTCAAATAACATCACCCCTGCAGAATATAACAGAGTCAATGAGGACCGGCTCCTATAATAACATCACCCCGCAGAATATAACATCACCCTGCAGAGTATAACAGAGTCAATGAGGACCGGCTCCTATAATAACATCACCCTGCAGAATATAACAGAGTCAATGAGGACCGCATAATAACATCACCCTGCAGAATATAACAGAGTCAATGAGGACCGCTCCTATAATAACATCACATCACCCTGCAGAATATAACAGAGTCAATGAGGACCGCAGAATATAACTATAATAACATCACCCTGCAGAATATAACAGAGTCAATGAGGACCGGCTCCTATAATAACATCACCCTGCAGAATATAACAGAGTCAATGAGGACCGGCTCCTATAATAACATCACCCTGCAGAATATAACAGAGTCAATGAGGACCGGCTCCATCACCCTAGAATAACATCACCCTGCAGAATAATGAACAGATAATAACATCACCCTCAATGAGGACCGGCTCCTATAATAACATCACCCTGCAGAATATAACAGAGTCAATGAGGACCGCCTCCTAAATAACATCACCCTGCAGAATATAACAGAGTCAATGAGGACCGCTCCTATAATAACATCACCCTGCAGAATATAACAGAGTCAATGAGGACCGCTCCTATAATAACATCACCCTGCAGAATATAACAGAGTCAATGAGGACCGCTCCTATAATAACATCACCCTGCAGAATATAACAGAGTCAATGAGGACCGGCTCCTATAATAACATCACCCTGCAGAATATAACAGAGTCAATGAGGACCGCAGAATATAACTCCTATAATAACATCACCCTGCAGAATATAACAGAGTCAATGAGGACCGGCTCCTATAATAACATCACCCTGCAGAATATAACAGCAGAATATAATAACATCAGAGAATATAACAATGAGGACCGCTCCTATAATAACATCACCCTGCAGAATATAACAGAGTCAATGAGGACCGGCTCCTATAATAACATCACCCTGCAGAATATAACAGAGTCAATGAGGACCGGCTCCTATAATAACATCACCCTGCAGAATATAACAGAGTCAATGAGGACCGCTCCTATAATAACATCACCCTGCAGAATATAACAGAGTCAATGAGGACCGAGGACCGGCCTATAATAACATCACCCTGCAGAATATAACAGAGTCAATGAGGACCGGCTCCTATAATAACATCACCCTGCAGAATATAACAGAGTCAATGAGGACCGGCTCCTATAATAACATCACCCTGCAGAATATAACAGAGTCATAATGAGGATATAACAGAGTCAATGAGGACCTATAATAACATCACCCTGCAGAATATAACAGAGTCAATGAGGACCGGCTCCTATAATAACATCACCCTGCAGAATATAACAGAGTCAATGAGGACCGGCTCCTATAATAACATCACCCTGCAGAATATAACAGAGTCAATGAGGACCGGCTCCTATAATAACATCACCCTGCAGAATATAACAGAGTCAATAGGACCGGCTCCTATAATAACATCACCCTGCAGAATATAACAGAGTCAATGAGGACCGGCTCCTATAATAACATCACCCTGCAGAATATAACAGAGTCAATGAGGACCGCTCCTATAATAACATCACCCTGCAGAATATAACAGAGTCAATGAGGACCGCTCCTATAATAACATCACCCTGCAGAATATAACAAGTCAGAGGACCGCTCCTATAATAACATCACACTGCAGAATATAACAGAGTCATCACCCTGCAGAATATAACAGAGTCAATGAGGACCGGCTCCTATAATAACATCACCCTGCAGAATATAACAGAGTCAATGAGGACCGCATAATAACATCACCCTGCAGAATATAACAGAGTCAATGAGGACCGGCTCCTATAATAACATCACCCTGCAGAATATAACAGAGTCAATGAGGACCGGCTCCTATAATAACATCACCCTGCAGAATATAACAGAGTCAATGAGGACCGGCTCCTATAATAACATCACCCTGCAGAATATAACAGAGTCAATGAGGACCGGCTCCTATAATATAATCAGAGAATAAAACAGAGGACCGGACCGCCCTATAATAACATCACCCTGCAGAATATAACAGAGTCAATGAGGACCGCTCCTATAATAACATCACCCTGCAGAATATAACAGAGTCAATGAGGACCGGCTCCTATAATAACATCACCCTGCAGAATATAACAGAGTCAATGAGGACCGGCTCCTATAATAACATCACCCTGCAGAATATAACAGAGTCAATGAGGACCGGCTCCTATAATAACATCACCCTGCAGAATATAACAGAGTCAATGAGGACCGGCTCCTATAATAACATCACCCTGCAGAATATAACAGAGTCAATGAGGACCGCTCCTATCACCCTGCAGAATATAACAGCTCCTATAATAACATAATAACATCACCCTGCAGAATATAACAGAGTCAATGAGGACCGGATAATAACATCACCCTGCAGAATATAACAGAGTCAATGAGGACCGGCTCCTATAATAACATCACCCTGCAGAATATAACAGAGTCAATGAGGACCGGCTCCTATAATAACATCACCCTGCAGAATATAACAGAGTCAATGAGGACCGGCTCCTATAATAACATCACCCTGCAGAATATAACAGAGTCAATGAGGACCGCTCAATAATAACATCACCCCTGCAGAATATAACAGAGTCAATGAGGACCGGCTCCTATAATAACATCACCCTATAATAACATCACCCTGCAGAATATAACAGAGTCAATGAGGACCGGCTCCTATAATAACATCACCCTGCAGAATATAACAGAGTCAATGAGGACCGGCTCCTATAACATCACCCTGCAGAATATAACAGAGTCAATGAGGACCGGCTCCTATAATAACATCACCCTGCAGAATATAACAGAGTCAATGAGGACCGGCTCCTATAATAACATCACCCTGCAGAATATAACAGAGGACCGCTCCTATAATAACATCACCCTGAGGACCGCTCCTATAATAACATCACCCTGCAGAATATAACAGAGTCAATGAGGACCGGCTCCTATAATAACATCACCCTGCAGAATATAACAGAGTCAATGAGGACCGGCTCCTATAATAACATCACCCTGCAGAATATAACAGAGTCAATGAGGACCGCTCCTATAATAACATCACCCTGCAGAATATAACAGAGTCAATGAGGACCGGCTCCTATAATAACATCACCCTGCAGAATATAACAGAGTCAATGAGGACCGGCTCCTATAATAACATCACCCTAGAATATAACAAGTCAATGAGGACCGCTCCTATAATAACATCACACTGCAGAATATAACAGAGTCAATGAGGACCCTCTATAATAACATCACCCTGCAGAATATAACAGAGTCAATGAGGACCGGCTCCTATAATAACATCACCCTGCAGAATATAACAGAGTCAATGAGGACCGGCTCCTATAATAACATCACCCTGCAGAATATAACAGAGTAATAACATCATGAGGATATAACAGAGTCAATGAGGACCTCCTATAATAACATCACCTGCAGAATATAACAGAGTCAATGAGGACCGGCTCCTATAATAACATCACCCTGCAGAATATAACAGAGTCAATGAGGACCGGCTCCTATAATAACATCACCCTGCAGAATATAACAGAGTCAATGAGGACCGGCTCCTATAATAACATCACCCTGCAGAATATAACAGAGTCAATGAGGACCGGCTCCTATAATAACATCACCCTGCAGAATATAACAGAGTCAATGAGGACCGGCTCCTATAATAACATCACCCTGCAGAATATAACAGAGTCAATGAGGACCGGCTCCTATAATAACATCACCCTGCAGAATATAACAGAGTCAATGAGGACCGGCTCCTATAATATCAAGAATATAACAGAGTCAATGAGGACCCTCCTATAATAACATCACCCTGCAGAATATAACAGAGTCAATGAGGACCGGCTCCTATAATAACATCACCCTGCAGAATATAACAGAGTCAATGAGGACCGGCTCCTATAATAACATCACCCTGCAGAATATAACAGAGTCAATGAGGACCGGCCCTATAATAACATCACCCTGCAGAATATAACAGAGTCAATGAGGACCGGCTCCTATAATAACATCACCCTGCAGAATATAACAGAGTCAATGAGGACCGGCTCCTATAATAACATCACCCTGCAGAATATAACAGAGTCAATGAGGACCGGCTCCTATAATAACATCACCCTGCAGAATATAACAGAGTCAATGAGGACCGGCTCCTATAACATCACCCTGCAGAATATCACCCTCCTATAATAATATAAATATAACAGAGTCAATGAGGACCGGCTCCTATAATAACATCACCCTGCAGAATATAACAGAGTCAATGAGGACCGGCTCCTATAATAACATCACCCTGCAGAATATAACAGAGTCAGAGTCAACCCTGAGGACCCGGCTCCTATAATAACATCACCCTGCAGAATATAACAGAGTCAATGAGGACCGGCTCCTATAATAACATCACCCTGCAGAATATAACAGAGTCAATGAGGACCGGCTCCTATAATAACATCACCCTGCAGAATATAACAGAGTCAATGAGGACCGCTCCTATAATAACATCACCCTGCAGAATATAACAGAGTCAATGAGGACCGCTCCTATAATAACATCACCCTGCAGAATATAACAGAGTCAATGAGGACCGGCTCCTATAATAACATCACCCTGCAGAATATAACAGAGTCAATGAGGACCGGCTCCTATAATAACATCACCCTGCAGAATATAACAGAGTCACAGAGTCAATGAGGACCGGCTCCTATAATAAGCAGAATATAACAGAGTCAGTGAGGACCGGCTCCTATAATAACATCAATAGAATATAACAACAGAGTCAATGCAGAATATAACAGACCGCTCCTATAATAACATCACCTGCAGAATATAACAGAGTCACCCCCTGCAGAATATAACAGAGTCAATGAGGACCGGCTCCTATAATAACATCACCCTGCAGAATATAACAATGAGGACCGGCTCAATGAGGACCAGGATAATAACATCACCCTGCAGAATATAACAGAGTCAATGAGGACCGGCTCTATAATAACATCACCCTGCAGAATATAACAGAGTCAATGAGGACCGGCTCCTATAATAACATCACCCTGCAGAATATAACAGAGTCAATGAGGACCGCTCCTATAATAACATCACCCTGCAGAATATAACAGAGTCAATGAGGACCGGCTCCTATAATAACATCACCCTGCAGAATATAACAGAGTCAATGAGGACCGGCTCCTATAATAACATCACCCTGCAGAATATAACAGAGTCAATGAGGACCGGCTCCTATAATAACATCACCCTGCAGAATATAACAGAGTCAATGAGGACCGGCTCCTATAATAACATCACCCTGCAGAATATAACAGAGTCAATGAGGACCGGCTCCTATAATAACATCACCCTGCAGAATATACCTGCAGAATATAACAGAGTCAATGAGGACCGGCTCCTATAATAACATCACCCTGCAGAATATAACAGAGTCAATGAGGACCGGCTCCTATAATAACATCACCCTGCAGAATATAACAGAGTCAATGAGGACCGGCTCCTATAATAACATCACCCTGCAGAATATAACAGAGTCAATGAGGACCGGCTCCTATAATAACATCACCCTGCAGAATATAACAGAGTCAATGAGGACCGGCTCCTATAATAACATCACCCTGCAGAATATAACAGAGTCAATGAGGACCGGCTCCTATAATAACATCACACTGCAGAATATAACAGAACATCACCCTGCAGAATATAACAGAGTCAATGAGGACCGGCTCCTATAATAACATCACCCTGCAGAATATAACAGAGTCAATGAGGACCGGCTCCTATAATAACATCACCCTGCAGAATATAACAGAGTCAATGAGGACCGGCTCCTATAATAACATCACCCTGCAGAATATAACAGAGTCAATGAGGACCGGCTCCTATAATAACATCACCCTGCAGAATATAACAGAGTCAATGAGGACCGGCTCCTATAATAACATCACACTGCAGAATATAACAGAGTCAATGAGGACCGGCTCCTATAATAACATCACCCTGCAGAATATAACAGAGTCAATGAGGACCGGCTCCTATAATAACATCACCCTGCAGAATATAACAGAGTCAATGAGGACCGCTCCTATAATAACATCACACCCTGCAGAATATAACAGAGTCAATGAGGACCGGCCCTATAATAACATCACCCTGCAGAATATAACAGAGTCAATGAGGACCGGTCATAATAACATCACCCTGCAGAATATAACAGAGTCAATGAGGACCGGCCCTATAATAACATCACCCTGCAGAATATAACAGAGTCAATGAGGACCGGCTCCTATAATAACATCACCCTGCAGAATATAACAGAGTCAATGAGGACCGGCTCCTATAATAACATCACCCTGCAGAATATAACAGAGTCAATGAGGACCGGCTCCTATAATAACATCACACTGGTTATAACAGAGTCAATTTAGGACCGGCTCCTATAATGACATTAATTTAGCATCACTTTGTGAAGATGTCCATGTAATAACATGCTGCTGCAGAATATAACAGTGCTGTCAATGCAGCCCCATGCAACATCACACTGAGAATATAACAGAGTCAATGAGGACCCGGCTTTAATAACACAGGGTGCATGCAGAATATAACACAATGGGACCGAAATTGTACCCTGCAGAATATGCCTGGTATAATAGTGCATATGAAAGAAATGAGACAGGCTCCTATAATAACATCACCCTGCAGAATATAACAGAGTCAATGAGGACCGGCTCCTATAATAACAGAATACAATTAAAACACACCCTGTATAACATGTTAATAAATTAATAACAACCCTTATAACACAGTAATGATGTTTTAAATAACATCACCCTGCAGTGATAGAACAGAGTCAATGAGGACAGTCATATAACATCACACTTTATTGTCACATTTATTAGGCAATGAAATCACAAGAAAACAGATAAATGAATGGACATTCATTTAATAAATTAATACAACTTAAGACAGAAAACACAATAATGATGTTTTACTAATAATAATACGCTGCAGTGAAGCAGATCAGTCACATCACATGCTGTAGGCTGGCTATGGGGATTACAAGACAAACAGATAAATGAATGGACATTCTTTTAAAACAGTTTGTCTGTCCGAACAGTTTAGTTTAGTTTATTCACTGTGTGCCCACAGTGACCTGCGTAGACAAAAGGTTTAACAGGATTCAAAAAACATTTATTTCCGGACATTTTGGTCAAACGCCTTTCTTCAGAGGTGTAGAATGAAAAGTAAAGACAGTGCAGTAAACTTGTGGTGAAAGTGAACCAGGTGAGTGCACTGTTTCCTTTTCTTTGCAGAGCCTGCAGGAGCTGGAATGAAGGGTGAGGGGAACACACACAACAGCATGCTGTTTCACAGGAAGCAGGGTCAGTATAGAACAGGAAGGAGCCCTCGTATCCACAGGCAACCACAGCAAAGCAGCACACCGCAGCCTGGACTGCAATAACAAGCAGGCAGGTGGGGATTACAAAGAGTATATGAAAGTCTGGGTTAGGACTGAGGAGTGGAGCTAGAGAGAGACAGACCAGGTCAATAATATTACATATACAACCTGTTAACTTGCGTCCTGTACAATGCTGTGTGCACTAACTGTGATGTGTGAATAAATGGAACAGGTTTGCTCGACTTTTTGGTACGTCAGGTTTTATTTTCTAGTGTGTGCTTAGAGGCCTGAACCAAGGTGAATGTGTGTGATTGAACATTAGCGATTTCTAACATGCATAAATCTGTTTCATTACAACTTAAACAAGTTCATCTCAAGCACAGAACAGCAGTCCAGAGAGGCTCGACAGCAACACAAGGGAATCCCGAAAAGCGTTCCGGAACCCCAAGGCTGTTCCAAAGAAAGAATCCCCACACACTGAAGAGATGAGGAGATTCAGAGCAGATTAACACAAAGGTAGAGCACAGTGAATGCAAAACATAGAAGTGAGCAAGAATAAAACAGGACCAGCTGCCACTTTGTGGTTTAAGAGAGGAGCGACTAAGAATGTTATCACTAGTAGAATCCCAATTCCAGTCACTCAATACAATCCTACAAGCAGACTCGAGCTTCTTAGTATTGTTGGAATGGACCCAGACGAAACAGTTCTACTAAAATAGGTTTTACCAAACTCTTTAAAGATGTAAGAAAAATATGCTATCCCTATTGACAGCGCAATGGCAGGTGAATCAGTCCCATGGTGTACACGCTATTGACAGTGCTATAGCAGGTGAATCAGTCCCATGGTGTACACCCTATTGACAGTGCTATAGCAGGTGAATCAGTCCCATGGTGTACACGCTATTGACAGTGCTATGGCAGGTGAATCAGTCCCATTGTGTACATCCTATTGACAGTGCTATAGCAGGTGAATCAGTCCCATGGTGTACACCCTATTGACAGTGCTATAGCAGGTGAATCAGCCCCATGGTGTACACCCTATTGACAGTGCTATAGCAGGTGAATCAGCCCCATGGTGTACACCCTATTGACAGTGCTATAGCAGGTGAATCAGCCCCAATCAGTCCCATGCTGTGTAATCAGCCCCATTGACAGTGCTATAGCAGGCGAATCAGTCCCATGGTGTACATCCTATTGACAGTGCTATAGCAGGTGAATCAGTCCCATGGTGTACACGCTATTGACAGTGCTATAGCAGGTGAATCAGTCCCATGGTGTACACCCTATTGACAGTGCTATAGCAGGTGAATCAGCCCCATGGTGTTTAAGCTAAGCAGAGCAGACAGGGTGTTTATATTACCAGCTTGTAAGCGGTGCTATATGTTGCCCATCGTTGTTCTCAAAGCTGGTCTTCAATTCGCAATATGTGCCTGCTCTGTCCTGGCTATCTTCCCCCCAGCACAGTTACTGCCTTCCACTTCAACCTTGCAATCTGATTGGCTGTTGCTCTCCCCTTTTTTGGACGAACTCTTCCCCCATTGGTCAGATGACGCAGGGGAGGGACTCAGACAACGGGCTTCAGCATTCCCATTGGCTACCATCACAGGAGAGGCAGGGCTTGGAGTTGAGCCTGCTGATTGGTCAAGAGGATGGCCAGGCGTGACATTATAGCGCCGCAATGCATTCTGGTTACAGGAAAATGATCTCTGCCGCCCTGTTGGCCGCATTTGCTCATGGGAGTACAGGAAGTGAGGAGTCTCTTCCTGTTTTTGGTTTTGGGCCTGGCGTCCCCCGGGGGAGGCAGCACTTCCGGTTTCCTCCTCGGCCTCTGAGGTCACTTCCTGCAGCGTGTCGATTGGTCGAGAGGACTTTGCATGGATTCTGGGGCTCACCAGGGCGGTCACTGATTGGCTGTGAGGCTGCGCCCAGTGCTGAGGGGAGAGCCTGCCACTGCGGAGAGCTGCCCACTCCCTGAGAGGAGAAGGAGGAGAGAGGAGATCAAACACAGGACAGGCAATACATACAGTTCACCCTCAGAGATTAATGCAGTATCCATCTGACCCTGTCTCTCATAGAGATCAATGCAGTATCCATCTGAGTCCACTGCACAACGCTCATTCAAGGTCAAACTATCCACTCCCTAACCCCACGAGAGCAGCTAGTTCAAAGAGTGCCACCTGTGGGCCACAGACTGGCAACAGGATTCAAACCCAATCACATGACCCCCCCGTGCACTCCACGTGGGAGCGCTGACACCGAGGACACTGCCATTCGCACGGTACACTTACTCACGGCTGTGAATCCTCGCTCCCGGGTGCGCAAAGCTCTGATGGTGACCTATGACCCCGGAAAAGGAAGCACTCCTGCCGTGAATATTGTAGGGCCGCCCATACTCAGCCCCACAGGAGGATTGTGGGTAATTATAAGGCTCCTGCCAGCCAAAATTATACAGAAAATTTCCACCGCCCCCAGTGGCAGCCATCTTGTTTTGTAGTCCATTTGTAGTTCCCTGGTGGCAAGGGGGTTTCTTGATTGGTGGGCCTTGACCCCCAGCAGCAGCCAATAGCAGCCTGATGATGTCGTAATGTGAGCGCTCCTGGGCCATGTGACGTGGGAGCCGCCCCCTGTGATCTGGCAGCTCCTGATTGGCTCCTCCCTGGAGGAGGAGCCTAGCGGTGTCATAGCTTCCCTCCCTGGCTGCCAGGAAGAGGGGCGTCTCACCCTGAGTGGAAAAGAGGAGGTGGCGGGTTAAACCATTTACAACACAGTGCAGGGTCAAGCTTTGATTCCCCCAACAACAACAATATTTAAAGGGATACATTTTCATAATATAAGAGTAAGAAGCTTCAATTGTGTCTTTTTCTTAATATAAATAAAAGTGCACAATCCTTCCACTGGAATATAATGCAGTGTTGGTGTGACTCCCGCCTGCCTGCCCCTCACCTTGCAGTCCTGCAGGTCTATAGCTGCCCCGTGCTGGAGCAGGGTGCGAGCTGCAGAGGGGTTATTCACTACAGAGGACCAGTGGAGAGCAGACCTGCCTGAGAGAGAGGGGGGGAGGAGGAGAGGGGAGGAGGAGGAGAGAGGGGGGGACGGGGTGAGGAAGAGAGAGGGATGGGAGGAGGAGGAGTGAAATGCAGTTATATACAGGATCCTTCTATATTATTAGTTCTGCATCTTTCAATAAACAAGTGGAACCACAGTAACAGGGAAATCAGAAAGCACACAGACATGAACACAAATAGCAGAGACATGCCCACTCACTCTCTCACACACTCTCTCACCTCTGTGGTCAGTCCTGTCCACCACTCACACTGACACTCTCACTCTCACTCTCACTCTCACCTCTTAGTTTAGTCCTGTTTACCTAGGCTCCTCCCTGCTGCAGCTCTCTCACTCTGCTCTCCTCCCAGACACTCTGACACACTCTTTCTCACACACTCTCTCACTCCATCACACTCTCACTCTTATTATCATTCTCTCACGCTCGCTCACTCTCACCTCTGTGGTCAGTCCTGTTCACCTCCGCTCCTCTCTGCAGCAGCTGTCTCACTCTGCTCTCCGCACAGAGCCGGGTGGCTGTGATCAGCGCTGTTACCCCCTCGCTGTCAGCAGAGCACAGCTCTGAGGCCTTCAATAAGAATAGGGTGTGAGTCAGTCCTGAGCACAGCCTCTCAATAAGAACAGGGTGTGAGGAGAGAGGAGGCAGAGCACAGCCCGAGGCTGCTCTCACTCTGCTCTCTGCAAGAACAGGGTGTGAGGAGAGAGGAGGCAGAGCACAGCTCCTGAGGCTTCAATAAGAACAGGGTGTGAGGAGAGAGAGGAGGCAGAGCACAGCTCTGAGGCCTTCAATAAGAACAGGGTGTGAGGAGAGAGAGGAGGCAGAGCACAGCTCCGAGGCCTTCAATAAGAACAGGGTGTGAGGAGAGAGAGGAGGCAGAGCACAGCTCCGAGGCTTCAATAAGAACAGGGTGTGAGGAGAGAGGAGGCAGAGCACAGCTCCGAGGCTTCAATAAGAACAGGGTGTGAGGAGAGAGAGGAGGCAGAGCACAGCTCCGAGGCTTCAATAAGAACAGGGTGTGAGGAGAGAGAGGAGGCAGAGCACAGCTCTGAGGCTTCAATAAGAATAGGGTGTGAGGAGAGAGAGGAGGCAGAGCACAGCTCCGAGGCTTCAATAAGAACAGGGTGTGAGGAGAGAGAGGAGGCAGAGCACAGCTCTGAGGCTTCAATAAGAATAGGGTGTGAGGAGAGAGAGGAGGCAGAGCACAGCTCCGAGGCTTCAATAAGAACAGGGTGGATCTCTACACTCTGTGTAGTGTGGATCTCTGCACTCTGTGTAGTGTGGATCTCTGCACTCTGTGTAGTGTGGATCTCTACACTCTAGTGCTCTGTGTAGTGTGGATCTCTACACTCTGTGTAGTGAGGATCTCTACACTCTGTGCAGTGTGTTGGTAGGTTCCTCACAGTGTGTTGAAGTACCTGGCACAGTGCAGTTCTGGAGCTGGTCCAATCAGAGCTGCAGTTGAACTCAGAAGCAGCGCCATGCAGAACACTCCGCAGACCACCAACTAGAACAAGAGGAGAAGAATATCAAACACAGCACTGAGACACAAACCCTCCGTCACTGCAGACCTTCAGTCATCACATTCAACCATGATGTCACACATATTTATAGCAAAGGAAAACAATAACAGCATGAACTATGTGTTGTGCTAGTTTGTGAATTGAAACAATTGATCCTGTTTCTTTCAGAGAGCTTTTTGCTCCAGACTGCTGTAAAGTCTGAGAATTTATCTAAATAATCATAACTCTCTACAAACTAATCATTTCGAAAACAGTGCTGATATTGGGGTTGTAGTGGCTAACACTCACAAGACGAAGTCAAAGAGGCAGGGTCATCTGTACATGATCATTCACTATAAGCACATGGTCATCTGTACACGATCATTTACTATAAGCACATGGTCATCTGTACACGATCATTCACTATAAGCACATGGTCATCTGTACATGATCATTTACTATAAGCACATGGTCATCTGTACACGATCATTCACTATAAGCACATGGTCATCTGTACACGATCATTTACTATAAGCACATGGTCATCTGTACACAATCATTTACTATAAGCACATGGTCATCTGGACATGTTACTCTATATGAGAGGAGAGACAATGCATCTCAAGACCCTGGTTAAGGATATCGGGTGATGTAATGGTGTCCTACCCTGGCCCCCAGGGGATTGTGGGATATCATATGTGCCCTGGAAGTGCTTCTGCCCCAGGGGTCGGTGGTCCCGGATGCCGTCATCGTCCTCCTCGGGATGTAATGTCCTGTCTCCTTGAGGCCCCTCCTCCAGGGAACTATGGGTAATATCCACTTCCTCTCCGTAATCGGGACTGTGACGCAAAGGACTGGGTTTCAAGAAACAGACAAAAACAAACCAGGTTAGAACTTCATACAGACACGGTGTAGCTGCTGTAGTTCTGTACAGGGTTTTATATTAGGTGTTATATAGTGCGGTCCTGCCAGCATTGCCCTGTGTACAGTACAGCACAGCGAGGCTCTGCCCAGCACACAGCAGGCAATGCCAGCGCACTAGATCAGCACTTTATATAGACACCATGCTGGGTAGCTGCTGTAGTTCTGTACAGGGTTTTATATTGTCTTACACTATCATTACCTGTTGTGTGCTTGGTAATTCTCACATGACTATATAACACTATAAACCCTGTACAGAGCTACAGCAGCTACCCAGCGTGGGCAGAGCCTTGCTGTACTGCACTATACACAGGGCAATGCTGGCAGGATCACACTATATAAAGCCCAGTATTACATTCTGAGTATTATATAGCGCCTTTCCTCACCGCAGCCCGATGGCATCCTCTCCCAACGGCTCCCTCCTCTTCCTCCCGGAATTCTTTCCCTGTTTTTTCCCGCTCTGCTTCTTGCTCCGAGTCAGTCCTGTGCTGCTGCTGCTGTTCCACACTGCCCCTTGGTGGTCCCTGTCGTACACTGCGCCGCCCTGTCTGTGCTGGCTGCGCACTACAGACTGTTCCCCACCACGCCTGCGGGGGGCAATGACCTTCACCCCAATCACGATGGCTGCCACTGTGAGGCCCAGCGCGGTGGCCATGCCAATAGCAACCCAGAGCCAGAGGGAGGGGGGGTCAGAGAGAGGGGGGGAGAGGGAGACAGGAATCACAGCATGGCACAGTCAAGCAGAGTGGCCTCAGGCCTATGCAGCCTATGAGACCGCATAGGGCTCCGAGCCTCAAAGGCCCCTGCATATTGCTTCCATTGGTCTTGGATTTGGATGCTTGCTCGCACCACTCCACTGTCACACATGTGGGTAAACATTTCTCATTGGGCATCGTTGCTATGTAAGCAAATTCAGTGTGGTTCAGTAGCAGAGCAGAGAGTCAGTTAACAAACAAGCCAGGCTTGACGTTTTGGGAGACTGCAGTCTGTACTCCTTGCTTGTATTTCTGAAATATACTTGTATGTGTGTGTGTTATAATTAGGGCTCTCTTTGTAGCTCACAAGAGAACAAGGAGAGCAGAAGTGAATGAAATGCTCAAAAGCCAGCAAAGCATCATCATTGTGAGGCACAAAAAACAAAAACAGTTCATTTCTGATGATGAGAGTTACTAAATTCATAACAACATTTTCAGGTGTGACAAAAGCTTCTTTTTTGTATAGAGTGTGGCAGAGTAGGGGGGGGATATGTGATGGGGCAGCGGTCCTGGAGGGCCAGTGTCCCTCCTAGGTTTTGTTCCAGCTGTACCCTAAATTAATTAACTGGTTAGTAGGTTTAGTTGTTGAGTTAGTAGGTTTAGTAGTTGCGTTAGTAGGATTAGTTGTTGAGTTAGTAGGTTTAATAGTTGAGTTAGTAGGTTTAATAGTTGAGTTAGTAGGTTTAATAGTTGAGTTAGTAGGTTTAGTAGTTGCGTTAGTAGGTTTAGTTGTTGAGTTAGTAGGTTGAGTTGTTGAGTTAGTAGGTTGAGTTGTTGAGTTAGTAGGTTGAGTTGTTGAGTTAGTAGGTTGAGTTGTTGCGTTAGTAGGTTTGGTTGTTGAGTTAGTAGGTTGAGTTGTTGAGTTAGTAGGTTGAGTTGTTGAGTTAGTAGGTTGAGTTGTTGCGTTAGTAGGTTGAGTTGTTGAGTTAGTAGGTTGAGTTGTTGAGTTAGTAGATTGAGTTGTTGAGTTAGTAGGTTTAGTAGTTGCGTTAGTAGGTTTGGTTGTTGAGTTAGTAGGTTGAGTTGTTGAATTAGTAGGTTGAGTTGTTGAGTTAGTAGGTCTTTGAGTAGCTGTATTGGTTTCCTCACCTTCGTCCTCCTCGGCCTCACCCTCGCCCATCCCCCCCACACCCTGCACTGCTGTCAGTGGGAAGGGGAGTTCTGGGAGGATCCCGCCCCCCTGTGACATCACTGCAGAAAGGAAGTGGGCAGCCTGTTCAGCCATGTGGAAACAGGAATCAGGGACCAGAGAGCAGGGGCGATTATCAACCTGAATCAGAACCAAGGAGCTGAGAGAGAGAGAGAGAGAGAGAGAGAGAGAGAGAGAGAGAGAGAGAGAGAGAGAGAGAGAGAGAGAGAGAGAGAGAGAGAGTTTTATGTGCAAAGATTTGAAGTGTGACATACAGACAGATACCCCCTATATCCTCGGAGCCTGATATTCTCAATAACTTCTGCTAAATAACGTTAATACCATGTTTCATGACAGTTGGATAAGCGGGTCTCCAGAAGCCTGCAAGCAGGTGAAGTGAGACCCGTACGGCTCCACTCTGTCCTCACAGAACAATGAAGCAGTGCAGCACAAGCACACTGTGAACTCTCACCCAGTGACATCATCCTCCTCCTGCCCCGGCCCTGACCCCGGCAGGTCACGGAGGTCGTGGAGGTCACGGAGGTCGCGGCGGGGATCAGAGGGTCGCGGGGTCCCCATCATCCTCACCCCTGTCCTGAGCACAGCGCTGAGACCCCACAGCAAAGAGAGGTTCCCCTTCAGCACCTCCCCCACAGACAAGGGGGTCAGGAGCACCAGGGAGCCCTCAACACCACGGGGCACACCCCTAAAACAATCCACTCCGTCCCAGCCACAGGGGCCACTGCGACACCCCGACTCACAGTGTCCGTTCCCATAGTGATCCCGACAGTACTGCACATAGCGGGGGCTGCAGAGAGGGGAGACATGGTATTTAGGAGACGTAGCAATTGTGAGTTCAGGTTTTACTTTTGCATCAGTGACAGTCAGACTCACAGACAGACAAACAGACGCAGTTCACATAAACATACACTCCAGTGCACTCCCTCCTCCCTCTCCTTCTGCCTCTCTCCCTCCCCCCCCCCTCCCTCACTCGCAGGTGGCGCTGTCTGTCAGGCAGTCGAACCCGTCTCTCAGACACTCTGCTCCAGCGCACTCTGCATCGCATCTCCCATCCCTGAACTTCAGAGGGCAGCCCAGACCGGGGGGGGCAGAGTGTCCAGGGGTCAGAGGTGAGAGGGGAGGTGTGTGTGTATGCCCCCTCCCCCTCTCTGTTGCTCTCGCAGTGTGCTCCACTGTATTTGGGGGTGCACAAGCAGCGGAATGCAGAGGGCAACCCCCGCACTGGCACACAGGTGCCCCCCGACCGGCAGGGCTGCGAGAGGCAGGGGGAGGGGGGCTGGAGGATGGGGGTACTGCAGTCCAAGCCCGAGAAACCCTGAGGAGAGAGCGGAGAGAGTGGAGGATCATCATCATCATCATCATCATCATCATCATCATCATCATCATCATCATCATCATCATCATATCTATGTTTGTCCCCTTGTACCTTGGTTTCTCTCTCTCAATTCCTTATTTTTTATCCATGATAAAAAGTAGTCCTAAAATGGACCCTGTCCATCCTCCTCTCTCTCCTCCCCTCCACACTCTCACCTGTGTGCACTGGCAGTTGTACCCCAGGGGCGTCCCTGGCTCCACAGCGCACACGCCTCCATTCTGACAGGGGGCTGATTGACAGCTGTCAATCACAGACTCACAGTGCTGGCCTGGGAAGAAACAGACAGGAGATAAGAGAGTGACCCTCACAAACACAGTGACCCTCACACACAGTGACCCTGAAACAGAGTGACCCTCACAAACAGAGTGACTCTGAAACAGAGTGACCCTCACAAACACAGTGACTCTGAAACAGAGTGACCCTCACAAACACAGTGACCCTGAAACAGAGTGACCCTCACAAACACAGTGACTCTGAAACAGAGTGACCCTCACAAACACAGTGACTCTGAAACAGAGTGACCCTCACACACAGTGACCCTGAAACAGAGTGACCCTCACAAACACAGTGACTCTGAAACAGAGTGACCCTCACAAACACAGTGACACTGAAACAAAGTGACCCTCATACAGTGACTCTGAAACAGAGTGACCCTCACACACTATGACCCTGAAACAGAGTGACCCTCACAAACAGTAACACTGAAACAGAGTGACCCTCACATAGTGACCCTGAAACAGAGTGACCCTCACACACAGTGACCCTGAAACAGAGTGACCCTCACACACTGTGACCCTGAAATAGAGTGACCCTCACAAACACAGTGACTCTGAAACAGAGTGACCCTCACACAGTGACTCTGAAACAGAGTGACCCTCACAAACACAGTGACTCTGAAACAGAGTGACCCTCAAAAACAGTGGCACTGAAACAGAGCGACCCTCACACACAGTGACCCTGGAACAGAGTGACCCTCACAAACACAGTGACTCTGAAACAGAGTGACCCTCAAAAACAGTGACTCTGAAACAGAGTGACCCTCACAAACAGTGGCACTGAAACAGAGTGACCCTCACAAACACAGTGACACTGAAACAGAGTGACCCTCACACACTGTGACCCTGAAACAGAGTGACCCTCACACACAGTGACCCTGAAACAGAGTGACCCTCAAAAACACAGTGACTCTGAAACAGAGTGACCCTCACACAGTGACTCTGAAACAGTGTGACCCTCACAAACACAGTGACACTGAAACAGAGTGACCCTCACAAACACAGTGATTCTGAAACAGAGTGACCCTCACAAACACAGTGACACTGAAACAAAGTGACCCTCATACAGTGACTCTGAAACAGAGTGACCCTCACACACTGTGACCCTGAAACAGAGTGACCCTCACAAACACAGTGACACTGAAACAGAGTGACCCTCACAAACACAGTGACACTGAAACAGAGTGACCCTCACAAACACAGTGACACTGAAACAGAGTGACCCTCACACACACAGTGACTCTGAAACAGAGTGACCCTCACAAACACAGTGACACTGAAACAAAGTGACCCTCATACAGTGACTCTGAAACAGAGTGACCCTCACACACTGTGACCCTGAAACAGAGTGACCCTCACAAACACAGTGACACTGAAACAGAGTGACCCTCACAAACACAGTGACTCTGAAACAGAGTGACCCTCACAAACACAGTGACACTGAAACAGAGTGACCCTCACACACTGTGACCCTGAAACAGAGTGACCCTCACAAACACAGTGACACTGAAACAGAGTGACCCTCACAAACACAGTGACTCTGAAACAGAGTGACCCTCACAAACACAGTGACACTGAAACAGAGTGACCCTCACAAACACAGTGACTCTGAAACAGAGTGACCCTCACAAACACAGTGACACTGAAACAAAGTGACCCTCATACAGTGACTCTGAAACAGAGTGACCCTCACACACTGTGACCCTGAAACAGAGTGACCCTCACACACAGTGACACTGAAACAGAGTGACCCTCAAAAACACAGTGACTCTGAAACAGAGTGACCCTCACACAGTGACTCTGAAACAGTGTGACCCTCACAAACACAGTGACACTGAAACAGAGTGACCCTCACAAACACAGTGATTCTGAAACAGAGTGACCCTCACAAACACAGTGACTCTGAAACAGAGTGACCCTCAAAAACAGTTTCACTGAAACAGAGCGACCCTCACACACAGTGACCCTGGAACAGAGTGACCCTCACAAACACAGTGACTCTGAAACAGAGTGACCCTCACACAGTGACTCTGAAACAGAGTGACCCTCACAAACAGTGGCACTGAAACAGAGTGACCCTCATAAACACAGTGACACTGAAACAGAGTGACCCTCACACACTGTGACCCTGAAACAGAGTGACCCTCACACACAGTGACCCTGAAACAGAGTGACCCTCACAAACACAGTGACTCTGAAACAGAGTGACCCTCACACACACAGTGACTCTGAAACAGAGTGACCCTCACAAACACAGTGACACTGAAACAGAGTGACCCTCACAAACACAGTGACTCTGAAACAGAGTGACCCTCACAAACACAGTGACACTGAAACAAAGTGACCCTCATACAGTGACTCTGAAACAGAGTGACCCTCACACACTGTGACCCTGAAACAGAGTGACCCTCACAAACACAGTGACACTGAAACAGAGTGACCCTCACAAACACAGTGACTCCTCACAAACAGAGTGACCCTCACAAACACAGTGACACTGAAACAGAGTGACCCTCACAAACACAGTGACTCTGAAACAGAGTGACCCTCACAAACACAGTGACACTGAAACAAAGTGACCCTCATACAGTGACTCTGAAACAGAGTGACCCTCAGTCCCTGAAACAGAGAGTGACCCTCACAAACACAGTGACACTGAAACAGAGTGACCCTCACCCTCAAACACAGTGACTCTGAAACAGAGTGACCCTCACAAACACAGTGACACTGAAACAGAGTGACAGAGTGACCCTCACACACTGTGACCCTGAAACAGAGTGACCCTCACAAACACAGTGACACTGAAACAGAGTGACCCTCACAAACACAGTGACTCTGAAACAGAGTGACCCTCACAAACACAGTGACACTGAAACACAGTGACCCTCACAACACTGAAACAGAGTGACCCTCACAAACACAGTGATTCTGAAACAGAGTGACCCTCACAAACACAGTGACACTGAAAACAAAGTGACCCTCATACAGTGACTCTGAAACAGAGTGACCCTCACACACTGTGACCCTGAAACAGAGTGACCCTCACAAACACAGTGACACTGAAACAGTGTGACCCTCACAAACACAGTGACACATTGAAACAGAAACCCTGACCCTCACACACAGTGATTCTGAAACAGAGTGACCCTCACAAACACAGTGACACTGAAAACAAAGTGACCCTCATACAGTGACTCTGAAACAGAGTGACCCTCACACACAGTGACCCTGAAACAGAGTGACCCTCACAAACACAGTGACACTGAAACAGAGTGACCCTCACAAACACAGTGACTCTGAAACAGAGTGACCCTCACAAACACAGTGACACTGAAACAGTGTGACCCTCACAAACACAGTGACACTGAAACAGAGTGACCACACACACAGTGACTCTGAAACAGAGTGACCCACAAACAAACACAGTGACTCACAAACACAGTGAAAAACAGAGTGACCCTCACAAACACAGTGACACTGAAACAGTGAAACAGAGTGACCCTGACCCTGATTCTGAAACACCCTCAAACACAGTGATTCTGAAACAGAGTGACCCTCACAAACACAGTGACACTGAAACAAAGTGACCCTCATGAGTGACTCTGAAACAGAGTGACCCTCACACACTGTGACTCTGAAACAGAGTGACCCTCACACACACAGTGACTCTGAAACAGAGTGACCCTCACACAGTGACTCTGAAACAGAGTGACCCTCACACACACAGTGACTCTGAAACAGAGTGACCCTCACACACAGTGACCCTGAAACAGAGTGACCCTCACACACACAGTGACTCTGAAACAGAGTGACCCTCAGAAACACAGTGGCACTGAAACAGAGTGACCCTCACACACACAGTGACACTGAAACAGAGTGACCCTCACACACAGTGACTCTGAAACAGAGTGACCCTCACACACACAGTGACACTGAAACAGAGTGACCCTCACACACTCTGACCCTGAAACAGAGTGACCCTCACAAACGCTGTTACCCTGAAACAGAGAGTGACTTAGTCCTGCAGTGAGAGTGTGTGAATGGTCCTCAGTGTACTCACCAGTATACCCAATCCTGCAGAGGCAGTGGTACTGGTTGACCCCGGGGACACAGCTCAATGTCCCCGGCTGGACGCAGGGGTTAGACAGACACTCGTTGACGTCACCCTCGCAGCGAGACCCCACGAAGCCAGTGGGGCACAGGCAGTCGTGACCTCCGACCCTGTCCACGCAGACCCCCCCGTGGAAACACAGGGGTTCAGAGGTCAAGGGGTCACAGTCGTCATGGTCAACTTCACAGAGAGAGCCTAGAACAGAGAGAGAGAGAGAGAGAGAGAGAGAGAGAGGGCTTATAACAGAGCGTAAACTTTTTAGACCAAAACTACAAAACATGGTCACTGAAATTAAATTTAAACAAGACCAAAATTATGATCTTACAAAAGAAAGCCAAAAATAACAGTAAAGAATATGAATTGTATTTCTGTGGGGAACTACTAGAGCACATAACCAGCTACAGCCAGGAATAGCTACATGCTTCAGGAAGCTTCAAACAAGCAGTACAGTCTCTGTGAGCAAAAGCACTGCGGGTATTCCAAATTCTGTACCATCAATCCACCAATCAAAATCTGGAACTAACTATTTGACTGTGTTATCCTGCCCATTCTCCTCTATGGGAGTGAGGTCTGGAGTCCAACCTAGCCAGGATTACAATAAATGGGATAAAACTTCAATAGAAAGGATGCATTTGCTATTCTGTAAAAATGTGCTTCAAACAATGCCTGTAGAGCCGAGCTCGGGCGATACCCACGACCGCTCCACATTCAGAGACGAGTCGTGAGGTTCTAGTGACACCTGAAACAAAACCATTCCAGTCTGTAGCTGTGAAAAGCCAGGAACAATCCAACAGCGAGTCACCTTGTGAAAAAGCTTTCAGAGGACAGCAGGATGGACACAGGGTGACCAGATAGCAAGAGTGAAAAATCGAGACATTTGCAGCTCAATCCTGCTTTGATTCCTCACGCCAATCCACGCACCACGCTCTGTGTAAGCGTTGCTGACTGCAATACTGAGCACGAATGAAACCAGCTTCTTCATGTTAAGAAGATTAGCACCATCGCTCTAATTGCTCAGCACCTGAGCACAGAGATCCCCAGCTGTGCTTTTCTCCAGCTTCAAGTTCACTGGTGATTGACTCTTCAGTCTCCTCATTTTCTTCATAGAGGTCTAACAGTGTGTCTTGCACATCTGGTTCAGGTGTCCATTATCTCAGGGACAAGGGAAAGGTTTTTACGTGACCTTTGTTTGATGTGTCCGTGGAGATTGAGAAGTAGAGTCCATCTTGATTGCGAAGAATATCCGCTAACTCCATTGACAGCAGTGATAGCACTCTTTATATCAAGGCTTCGGTTTTGGTATGTCCACAGCTAATGTTTTTGGCAATTATTGAATCAGGATACAATGTAGATGCAAGCTTCAGTTCACAGTTACAAGACTGACAGAAGTGTTGGTGCAGTACTGTGTGATACACTTGGGTAAGCTCAGTAGCAACAAAATGGGTATCCAGGCTGAATTCTTTTTAACACAATTTACAAAATGACAGTCATGTGATTGAAGAAGGGAGGGAGGGTGGTGGAGGGTGGATGGAGGGGAGTGGGGGGGAGGATGGGGGGAGGGGAGGGTCTGTCAGACTCACCGCTGGTCCCCTCAGGGCACACACACTGGAAGGAGTTGATGCGATCCACACAGCTGCCTCCGTTCTGACAGGGCTGAGAGAGACACTCATCCACAGCACTGGAGCAGTTAGAACCAGTGAAGCCAGCTGCGCACTGGGAGACAGGGAGACAGAGAGCAGTTAGAGGCAGTGAGGCAGCAGCACTGGGAGACAGGGAGACAGAGAGCAGTTAGAGGTGGTGAGGCAGCAGCACTGGGAGACAGGGAGACAGAGAGCAGTTAGAGGTGGTGAGGCAGCAGCACTGGGAGACAGGGAGACAGAGAGCAGTTAGAGGCAGTGAGGCAGCAGCACTGGGAGACAGGGAGACAGAGAGCAGTTAGAGGTGGTGAGGCAGCAGCACTGGGAGACAGGGAGACAGAGAGCTTCCTGGCCTTGTGCATCAGGCAGTGCTGAAGCCGTGCAGGCATGGAATCAGAGGCTCTGGATTACACTCTGCTCACATTCTGGCTCCAGGAGTTTTGACCAGTGATGTAACTTTGGTTTCAAAAGTGAAGGGGACAGTTTCTGTAGCAGGGGCGTATAGCAATACAATTAAAAAGAAACGCTCATTTCAGACAGGAGGGGGGATTTCACAGCTACGACAATCCCAATGTTCAAATAGAAAGTATTTTTTTCTAGTATTGAGACCGTAGACATGAGAAATGGTTTCACGATTGAGAGATTTCACAATGAAAAGGAAAAAAACAAACTCGTAGAAACAGCTGTTTGTGGTTTAAAACTTGAACACTAGGTGGCTCAAGGATATCTGTCCAGGTGAAAAGGCATTTATGCCGGTACTTTTTTATTTCCTGGTCATCTATTGAAAGTTAATGTACCCCTCAGGCAAGGGTATTAGCCAGATAAAGCCATGCTTTATCGGTGCTTTATTACGCTTTACCATGCTTTTACTGTGTCTTATTCACTTTGCTGTGCTTTTATTATGGGACACTTTTATAAGGGTTAGTTTACCATGGTTTGTTTTTTAATATGCTTTACCAGACCTCTCTGTGATTTACAATGCTTCCCTCTCTGCTTTACCAGACCTCTCTGTGCTTTTACAATGCTTCCCTATGCTTTACCAGACCTCTCTGTGCTTTACAATGCTTCCCTATGCTTTACCACACCTCTCTGTGCTTTACAGTGCTTCCATATGCTTTCCCAGACCTCTCTGTGCTTTACAATGTTTCCCTATGCTTTACCAGACCTCTCTGTGCTTTACAATGCTTCCCTATGCTTTACCATGCTTTCACTATAGGACTCTGCTATAAGGGACTGACCTGGGGGTGCAGTGTTACCTGGCAGGTGTATCCAGTTTTGCCCTGCGGGGTGCACACCCCCTCATTGAGGCAGGGTCCCCTCTCACAGGGGTCCACAGGGTCCTGACAGGCGCTGCCCCCAAATCCTTCCGGACACAGGCAACGAGGAGAGGTGGGGGAGTCCACACAGCGGCCCCCATTCAGACACACAATGGTACGCTCCGCGCCTGGAGAGGAGAAACAGGACGTTCAGATTGACTTTCAAAATCTGAACACCTGAAGTGATAGTAACTGTATACACGTGATTGTTGCTTCCTCTATATGTGGACACAGATCATATTGTTTTAGATGGTACATGTGTTTTTATATGGTTTCGTTTTTTGGTTTAATTTACTTTTTAAAGTAGAATTGTGCAGTTACTGTTGCAGTAATATTACAGTTGTCTAAATGAGTGTATTCTTGCTGTTCAGATCCTCTTTGTTGCAGGGGAGGGTTCAGGTATTGCGGGGTTTCAGGGGGTTCAGGTATTGCGGGAGTTCAGGGGGTTCAGGTATTGCGGGGGATCAGGGGGGTTCAGGTATTGCGGAGTGTTCGGGGGGGTTCAGGTATTGCGGGGGTTCAGGTTTTGCAGGGGTTCAGGGGTTCAGGTATTCTTTCAGGGGGTTCAGGTTTTGCAGGGGTTCAGGGGTTCAGGTATTATGGGGTTCAGGGGGTTCAGGTATTCGGTGGTTCAGGGGGTTCGGGGGTTCAGGGGGGGTTCAGGTATTGCGGGGGGTTCAGGGGGGGTTCAGGTATTGCGGGGGGGGGTTCAGGGGGGGGTTCAGGGGTTATGGGGTTGGGGGTTCAGGTATTGCGGGGTTCAGGGGGGTTCAGGTATTGCGGTGGTTCAGGGGGGGTTCGGGTATTGCGGGGGTTCAGGTATTGTGGGGGTTCAGGGGGGGGTTCAGGTATTGCGGGGGTTCAGGGGGGGTTCGGGTATTGCGGGGGTTCAGGTATTGCGGAGGGTTCAGGGGGGTTCAGGTATTGCGGGGGTTCAGGGGGTTAAGGTATTGCGGGGGTTCAGGTATTGCGAAGGGTTCAGGGGGTTCAGGTATTGCGGGGGTTCAGGGGGTTCAGGTATTGCGGGGGTTCAGGTATTGCGGAGGGTTCAGGGGGTTCAGGTATTGGGGGGTTCAGGGGGTTCAGGTATTGCGGGGATCAGGTATTGCGGAGGGTTCAGGGGTTCAGGTATTGCGGGGTTCAGGGGAGTTCAGGTATTGCGGGAGTTCAGGTATTGCGGAGGGTTCAGGGGTTCAGGTATTGTGGGGGTTCAGGGGGGTTCAGGTATTGCAGGGGTTCAGGTATTGCGAAGGGTTCAGGGGGTTCATGTATTGTGGGGTTCAAGGGGGTTCAGGTATTGCGGGGGTTCAGGTATTGCAGACGTTCAGGGGGTTCAGGTATTGCAGGGGTTCATTCAAAGGTATTGCAGGGTTCAGGGGTTCAGGTGTGCAGGGGTTTCAGGTATTGTGGGGGATCAGGGGTTCAGGTATTGCGGGGGATCAGGGGGGTTCAGCTATTGTGGGGGGTTCAGGTATTGCAGGGGTTCAGGGGGGGTTCAGGTATTGCAAGGGTTCAGGGGGTTCAGGTATTGCAGGGGATCAGGGGGTTTCAGCTATTGTGGGGGTTCAGGGGGTTCATTGTGGGGGATCAGGGGGATTCAGGTATTGTGGGGGTTCAGGGGGTTCAGGTATTGCGGAGGGTTCAGGTATTGTAGGGGATCAGGGGGGTTCAGGTATTGTAGGAGATCAGGGGGGTTCAGGTATTGCGGGGGATCAGGGGGGTTCAGGTATTGCGGGGGATCAGGGGGGTTCAGGTATTGCGGGAGTTCAGGGGGTTCAGGTATTGCGGGGTTCAGGGGTTCAGGGGGATCAGGGGTTCAGGTATTGGGGGGTTCAGGGGGTTCAGGTATTGCGGAGGGTTCAGGGGGGTTCAGGTATTGCAGGGGTTCAGGGGTGGTTCAGGTATTGCAGGGGTTCAGGGGTGGTTCAGGTATTGTGGGGGATCAGGGGGGTTCAGGTATTGTGGAGGTTCAGGGGGTTCAGGTATTGTGGGGGATCAGGGGGGTTCAGGTATTGTAGAGGGTTCAGGGGTTCAGGGGGGTTGGGGGGTTCAGGGGTTCAGGTATTGTGGGGTTCAGGGGGTTCAGGTATTGCAGGGTTCAGGGGTTCAGGTTCAGGGGGGGGTTCAGGTATTGCAGGGGTTCAGGTATTGCGGGGGTTCAGGGGGTTCAGGTATTGCAGGGGATCAGGGGGGTTCAGGTATTGCAGGGGTTCAGGTATTGCGGGGGTTCAGGGGTTGTGGGGGTTCAGGGGGTTCAGGTATTGCAGGGGGTTCAGGGGGGTTCAGGTATTGCGGGGATCAGGGGTTCAGGGTTCAGGGGGTTTAGGTATTGAGGGGGATCAGGTATTGCAGGGGTTCAGGGGGTTCAGGTATTGCGGGGGTTCAGGTATTGCAGGGGTTCAGGGGGTTCAGGTATTGCGGGGGATCAGGTATTGCAGGGTTTCTGGGAGTGTTCAGGTATTGCGGAGGGTTTTGGGTGGGTTCAGGTATTGCGGGGGTTCAGGGGGGTTCAGGTATTGCGGGGGATCAGGTATTGCAGGGGTTCAGGGGGTTCAGGTATTGCGGGGGATCAGGTATTGCAGGGGTTCAGGGGGTTCAGGTATTGAGGGGGGTTCAGGTATTGCAGGGGTTCAGGGGGTTCAGGTATTGCGGAGGGTTCAGGTATTGCAGGGGTTCAGGGGTTCAATGGGGGGATTCAGGGATTCTCAAGTATTGCAGGGTTTCGGGTTTCTGTGGGATTCAATGTATTCCGGGGTTTTGGGGGGTTCAGGTATTATGGGGTTCAGGGGGTTCAGGTATTCTGGTTTTAAGGTTCAGGTTTCAAGGGTTCAGGGGGTTCAGGTATTGAGGGTTTGGGTGGGTTCAGGTATTGCGGGTGTTCAGGGGGGTTCAGGTATTGCGGGGGATCAGGGGGGTTCAGGTATTGCGGAGGGTTTTGGGTGGGTTCAGGTATTGCGGGGGTTCAGTGGGGTTCAGGTATTGTGGAGGGTTTTGGGTGGGTTCAGGTATTGCAGGTGTTCTGGGAGTGTTCAGGTATTGCGGAGGGTTTTGGGTGGGTTCAGGTATTGCAGGGGTTCAGGGGGGTTCAGGTATTGCGGGGGTTCAGGGGGGTTCAGGTATTGCGGAGGGTTTTGGGTTCAGGGGGGGTTCGGGGTTCAGTGGGGTTCAGGTATTGTGGAGGGTTTTGGGTGGGTTCAGGTATTGCAGGGGTTCTGGGAGTGTTCAGGTATTGCGGAGGGTTTTGGGTGGGTTCAGGTATTGCGGGGGTTCAGGGGGGTTCAGGTATTGTGGGGGGTTCAGGGGGTTCAGGTATTGCGGGGGTTGTACTGTCAGAGTTGGTAATACTGGGAGTGTACTTGTTATACTAGGAGTTCTCTGGGTGTACTGGGAGTGTGCTGGTTATATTGGGAGTGCGCTGGTTGTACTGGGAGTGTTCTGGTTGTACAGGGAGTGTACTTTCTGTACTGGGAGTGTGCTGGTAGTATACTGGGAGTGTACTGGGTGTGCGTTGAGAGTGTACTGGTTGTACTGAGGGTGCTGGTGGTACTCACTGAGTTTGCAGGAGTCCAGTCTGTGCTCGCAATGCGGGCCGGTGTACCCCCCCTGACAGGCACACTGCAGCACCCCCTCCCCCTCCACACAGGAGCCTCCGTTCAGACACGGGTTCAAGACACACCTGTGAAGGAGCTCCTCACAGCGCGGGCCTGGCAGGAAAACAATGACAGGGAGAGAATCTGACTCATTATACAAGAACACTCAGCACAGCACTGACTAGAAACACACTGTCCCCTTCCATCCAGCAGCACTGACTAGAAACACACTGTCCTCTTCCATCGAGCAGCACTGACTAGAAACACACTGTCCCCTTCCATCCAGCAGCACTGACTAGAAACACACTGTCCCCTTCCATCCAGCAGCACTGACTAGAAACACACTGTCCCCTTCCATCCAGCAGCACTGACTAGAAACACACTGTCCCCTTCCATCCAGCAGCACTGACTAGAAACACACTGTCCCCTTCCATCCAGCAGCACTGACTAGAAACACACTGTCCCCTTCCATCCAGCAGCACTGACTAGAAACACACTGTCCCCTTCCATCCAGCAGCACTGACTAGAAACACACTGTCCCCTTCCATCCAGCAGCACTGACTAGAAACACACTGTCCCCTTCCATCCAGCAGCACTGACTAGAAACACACTGTCCCCTTCCATCCAGCAGCACTGACTAGAAACACACTGTCCCCTTCCATCCAGCAGCACTGACTAGAAACACACTGTCCCCTTCCATCCAGCAGCACTGACTAGAAACACACTGTCCCCTTCCATCCAGCAGCACTGACTAGAAACACACTGTCCCCTTCCATCGAGCAGCACTGACTAGAAACACACTGTCCTCTTCCATCCAAACTGTTAGCATGGTTTTCAGACAGGAAAGACACACACCCAACAAAGCTAAACTAACCCAGAAAAAAAACAACAGCTCATCTGGTTTGAGACTTGTGAGTAACTTTTAGTGTATATCTTATTGCTCCCTGCTGGTGAGTTATTGAGAGGATCACATTGTGAGGACATAGGGAGCGTCTGTCTGTCCACACATCCATACGTCTTTATATTACATATCTGGAGAATTGCTTAAGAAGTCACTCTGATTTTGAATGTAGAGCCGTGGCGATGGGGATGACTGTTACTGACAGGCTTGTTAGCTTTAGAATTGCAAAAAAAACCTGTGTGGTTAACACTTTGAAGTAATTAGCTATGAGAATCGATCCTAATGGTTTTAATATTGGCTGTTAATCTCGGTGACACTGATGAAGGCACTAGAGCCCAAATGCTTGTCTGCTTGACTCAGTTTCTTCTAGTTTCAATAACACTGAAGGCACTAGAGTCCAAATGCTTGTCTGCTTGACTTTCTCCGTTTCTGGTCTTACTTCTGTATATGGTTGATTTCTGAAGTTCTGGATGAATGATCTACACATTGCAAGAGCCACACTACAAACTAACATGAACAGAAACACTCTCGCACTCCCACACTCCCACTCTATCTCTCTCTCTCTCACACTCTCTCTTCTTGCTCACCTGTGCTCCCTGGCTGACACACACACTTGTAGTACAGCCTGTCCACTCGCCTGCAGTCCCCTTGGTTTGCACAGGGGGCGCTGTCGCAGGGGTCTCTCTCCTCCTCACACTGCAAGCCAGTGTAACCTGAGGGGTGCAGGCAGCGAGCGAGGGGTTAAACACGACACGCACTGTGGAATAACCCAGCCCTCACACTCCCAGTCTGCTGACACACACACACAATGCAGACCATATTGGGCAAGATTCAGATCTCCTTCTTACCCTCTCCCTCTCCCTCTCCCCTCCCTCTCTCCTCTCTCTCCCCTCCCTTTCTCCTCTCTCTCCCCTCCCTCTCTCCTCTTTCTCTCCCTCTTACCCTCACTTTCTCCCTCTTCCCTCCATCTCTCCTTCTTCTCCCCTCTCCCCCTCTCTCTCACCAGGCTCACAGATGCACAGGTATCCCCCTGTCTCTCCCCTCTCCCCCTCTCTCTCACCAGGCTCACAGATGCACAGGTAGCCCCCTGTCTCCCCCCCCTCTCTCTCACCAGGCTCACAGATGCACAGGTATCCCCCTGTCTCTCCCCTCTCCCCCCCTCTCTCACCAGGCTCACAGATGCACAGGTAGCCCCCTGTCTTGTCCATGCAGGTGCCCCGGTGCTGGCAGGGCTGGGACTGGCACTCGTTGATGTCGGAGTGGCAGCGTGTCCCACTGTACCCTCGCTGGCACTGGCACTGGAAGGAGCCGGCTGTGTTCACACAGACACCCCCATGCTCACACGGGTTCAAGCCTGCTGGGGGAGGGAAAGGGGAGGAATAGACATGGAGAGTGTGAGCGACCGATGCACAAGATGTTGCAGTGCAAGCAGGAAGTGATGACACAGGAGATACATTTCAATCAGGTGATTGGTGTTTAACCAGCGGACAAACAGGAACCATGCAGGAACTGTTCAGAAACTATGTACAGCAAGCGTGGCTCAGAACCAAAACAAAGCAAAAATAGGAATACTAACATTAATCATTAAAGTTGCTGGTGACTGCTGTAGGTATTTTACCCACGTCTCTTTCCACTATTATAAGAGCTTACTAGCTCTCCCTTTCTTTTCCTTTTTTGCTTTGAATAAGGTCTTGCACC
The DNA here is from genome assembly GCA_036884735.1 of Huso huso. Lineage (NCBI taxonomy): Eukaryota > Metazoa > Chordata > Actinopteri > Acipenseriformes > Acipenseridae > Huso > Huso huso. Next base: position 2,211,769 of record CM072699.1, on the reverse strand, counting down.
AGGTACATATACACCCCACCTCCTAGCCCCACCCCTGGAATATACGATTTCATATAATCATATACAATTATTTACCGTACAGATTTAAAACCAACTTATAAAAACGCACCATTTACAGATCTACAGAATATCTGCAATCAAACTGTCCTGGATAGGCACTCTTCAGGCAACTAATAACACGTTTGAGCATTTCTGCTTCCCTCTCCTTAGACTAACATTAGTCACGCCCCCACTACTCTGTGAAATGGCACGCATGACGCTCGCACCCTTTTCAATTTCAAATGTAGTAAATTCAGCGCAATTGAGAGTTCTATAAATACTCTTTCTCTCTCTCTCCCCTCTCTCTCTCTCTCTCTCTCTCTCTCTCACCCATCTCGCACTCGTTCAGGTCCTCTCTGCAGTCTGCTCCGCTGAACCCAGCTTGACAGGTACACACCGGCAGACCTGTCAACGGGTGAGTGATACAGACAGCGTCCTCGTGACAGGGGCGGGACAGACAGGCGTCCTCCAGCTCACACCGCGGTCCTGGAGAGGACAGTGAGGGGACAGTGAAAGAGGAGAGACAGAGAGGGGATAAGGAAAGAGGAGGGACAGAGAGGGGAGAGGGAAAGAGGAGGGACAGAGAGAGGGGAGAGGGAAGGGAGAAAAAGATGAGATTGCATTAGGATCTATAATAGTATAGAGAATCCAACTACACACACACACACCCTCCCCTCTCCCCTCTCCCCTCTCCCCTCTCCCCTCACTCCTCCACCTCCCCTCCGCCTCATCTCTCACCAGTCCTCCCAGGTGTACAGATGCAGGTGGCTCACTCACTGACTTCGTTGCCTCGCTGCTGGACAGGCACACAGGTCCCCCATTCACAACGGGATGCCTCCAGAGCAGGGGTCCCAAAACTGGCAGAGAGACCCCCAGAAACCAGGCCGACAGCTGCGGAGAGGAGAGGGGAGCACACTTCATATCACATGATTTCAGATGACCATTAAGCAGCACTGGCCTCTGTGACAGAGCGTGCTCTCTGGATATCACATGATTTCAGATGACCATTAAGCAGCACTGGCCTCTGTGACAGAGCGTGCTCTCTGGATATCACATGATTTCAGATGACCATTAAGCAGCACTGGCCTCTGTGACAGAGCGTGCTCTCTGGTTCAATGGTAAAGCAGTCGTTTTTTAACTTTAAGGTCTGCTGTTCACACCCAGCCCTCGCCTCACCATGCAGTTCAATGGGCTGAGATGCCACTTCATTACAGAGGGTTGTCATTAAGGTCGTTCTAACCCTAACCCAGCTGTGCCATGGTACTCACAGACAGGAGTCAGTCTTGTTCGAGTTGGTGAGACAGCGTCCTCCATTCAAGCAGGGCTCCCCTGAGTTAATGCACTGCAGACCTGCGGACCAAACACACGCACAGACACAGAGATACAGACACACACACACACACACACACACACACACACACACACACACACACACACACACATACAGACACACACACACACACACACACACACACACACAGATACAGACACACACACACACAGACAGACACACACACACACACACACACAGACACACACACACACACAGATACAGACACACACACACACACACACACACATACACACACACACAGATACAGACACAGACACACACACACACACAGATACAGACACAGACACACACACAGATACAGACACACACACACACACAGATACAGACACAGACACACACACACACAGATACAGACACACACACACACACACAGACACAGACACACACAGACACAGACACAGACACAGACACAGACACACACACACAGACACAGACACAGACACACACACAGACACAGACACACACACACAGACACACACACACAGACACAGACACACACACACACACACACACACAGATAAAAGCAGACACAGACACACACATTGTCAGACAGTTATGCTATGACAGACATAGTTTACACACACACAGATACAGACATGTGTGTGTGTCGGTGTGTGTGTCAGTGTGCACGGTGTGTGTGTGTGTCCATGTAAAAGGACAGTCCTAAATGTAAAGATCATGCTAAGTCCTGTCCCAGACTAAATGCCTCCGGGACAGTGTGTTGTCCCTGTTCCTAGACACAGTGTGCAGTCTAGTTTAGCGTCAAAATGTAAACCACAGCATATCTGTTTGGAGCATTTGCAATGCCTTACACAGCGTGTCTGTTTGAGCGTAGTCATTCTGACACATTGGATAGCCAATCTAAGACTTAAAAATATAATTCCACTATCATGTGACTTTTTACACTCGCATCACGTGTTCCCCAACAGCCTGACACTGGTCTGCTTTGGCGACAGCAAACAAATACAATTGATAGGATATTTGAATTTCAGTGTTTTCTGTGTTTCTGTCTGACTCTGACAGTGATCCGTCGGTACAGGAAGGAGTACCCAAAGAAAAGAAAACACCTGTGCAAATTCAGAGAGGAATGGGTTATAATG